>JAHZMV010005166.1:0-20906 GCA_027743765.1 Coecobrya sp. COE2 | reverse complement strand
AACCCGTTATAGGTCGTTATAACCCATATACCCGTTATAACCCGTGCCCACGGGTTTTAGTGTAGAAACCCGCGGGTTTAGCCATATCTGCCTATTAGTTACTAATAATTAGTATACGAACTATGCTAATAGAATGTTGTGTGTTGTATAATGTAAGAAGATTTTTATCTTCTAATATTCCTTGTCGGGCAAGTCTAATATGAAAAAATGCTCAAAAAAATAAAATAAAAATAAAACTTCTACCTTCAGTAGCGCACCCAGTTGGCATAGTCCTGTATCTCTCCCTGGAAACCGGTATATTTGACCGTTGTGTTACGGAAGTTATATTTACAAAATTATAGCTACAAAAAGTGTATTTTCATCGACAATGTCAATCTAGAGAACAGATGAAACAAGAAGCAAGAACGCCATGAAATATCATTATTATATAATATAATTGCAGTCATAAAATTTAATTAGATTCTGTGGGATGCTGCCGGGACATGATGTAACGAAGACGAAGGATATGATTATGTATAAAAATACTACCAGTTTTTATTACCAGTGTACGTTAGCAAAGCTAATGTAGCAAACTACGTTGTTTCAAAATGTTGAGACTGTTCGCACGTTTTTAAGAGAATTCATCAGTTCAACGAGGAGAAACAGTACAAGCTGGAGACAAGACAGTGACGGGCGATCATGGTAGTGGTTACAGAAACAATTGTGGCTATACTTTTTAAACAAATCAATATATGTAGGTATTATTGAAGTCATTTTTCTGACTCCGATTGATACACTAAAATTCAAACTGAGCAGAAAATACATTAAACCAACGCGCTTTATTGTGGAAGTGAAAGCACAAGTGGCACTTGCATCTGAGGACTGAAGTTCTTTCAATAAAATTATATTTCATAAACCGAACTGGCAAGAATCTAGTGCATAGTGAGAACTAAATAAAGCATTTACACCAGTCATTATTTAATTTCATCGTAAATGTGCATTTTGATGGAAATCCTGCGACGTAAGTTGGAAGCTGCTTTTCGCGGACAGACGCAACATATTTTTAGTGGACCCGTAAATTATAAACCCACTGCGGATAATTGTAGACGCAGCGTGTTTTCATATTTTCTACTTTTTATATAAAATACAAAAACGCTAATCAAATTGACGGATCTTTAGAAAAACTGCTTATTTTTTTCCACAGCACCATGAGGTCAGCAGGCACAAAGCTCGTGTTATTTTATCTAAAAAACATTACGAATCGAATCAACGCCTTGGGTTAAAGGTTGTATATCATGTAAGATTTTTTATTAAATGCAATCAGAATTCAATGGGAAATAATTACTGAGTTCCAAAACTGAAATATAGTGCAAAAGACAATTTGAATATTTTAGACGAATTAATAGATTATGCAATAAAAATATCCACCAAAATGATAGTAAGAAATTAAATTTTCCAGCGTTGGGAATTATTTTCCTCTAAAAGTTGATACTCATGGGAACAGTCAACTTTTAATGTGCACAGTTTGATGCAACGGGTTTGAAATGCCGGAGTTTTTCTATTACAAATTGAGTTTGGTCAGTGATACGACGAAAGATAAATGAACTTTGCAATTCTCATGCACTTGAATTTTGAAACTTAGCATTTGTTCCATCTAAAATAATGCTTAAATATATGCATTCCATATATTTATGGATGATTTTATATGATGCAAGATGCACTCATTACAACTCATATATGTAATGTAATTATCATTCCTAATCACTAATCATGTATTATATACCATCTTCAGTCGGGACAATTAGAGGTTACGTGGTTACGTAAAACTAGTAATTACGTGGTTAGATATATGGTTTACAAGATGTTTTTTGATGAAATACTTTCACAGGAGTGTGAATCTTACCGGTCGTAATCGGACTTGCAGTCAAGTGTTTATTAAAAGTAAAACAAGTTCAATCAGTCAACTACAGATATGCACAAATGCACCACCATTTTGTTTACTAGATAACTTTCAATCTTGCTTTTCTAGACAAACACGTAAATGTTTCTGGAGCAGGTTAGATAAGATTTTCCCATGCCAAATGGTACTGATGAAAATGAGAGGTCGTGAACGCTTAATCCTGCAGTGCTAGTGCTGCAGCTGAAAAGTTTGTATGAACCAATTCCCATCCTCTCCATTCTCGTAGAATACGTTCAAAGAATTTGACCCGTCCCATTTCACTCTTTACAAGATTACTTCATATTTAGTCATGGAACAACAAAAACCAGATTCCGCTAGCCTCTTCGGCTTCCGCCAGAATTGGGATGACGGAGTTAGCAAAACAGATAGTTTGGTTACCTTGGTTAGTTGTCGGGTTACTACAAGTGATTTTCAAGAAATCATTTACAAAGCTGCGAAATATGCAGTTACGGTTAAAAATGCGACATATTGCCACAATGGAAGCAATCAAAAGGTTCTGAATGACCTGAACATGTCTGTCCCACAAGGTTCAATGTAAGCGGAAACTTTTGAACAAAATTAAAATTAAAATGATTTACATTTTAAAGCTAATCTAAAAATTCAGATATGGTCTAACCGGAAGTAGTGGATGTGGGAAGACAACTTTGATATCGTGCATTATTGGAACCCGGAAACTGGACGGTGGCGACATTTTCCTTTATGGCCATAATATAAATAGTCCAAACAGGCAAAAGTTTGTTCAAATTCCAGGAAGAGATGTCGGTTACATGCCTCAGGACCTTTCGTTGTACTCAAAATTCACTGTCCTTGAAATGGTTGTGTATTTCGGAAGACTTTATGGAATGCCTACATACGACCTTCTCGAGTCATGTTACATGGCTACATGCCTCAAGACCTTTCGTTGTACTCAAAATTCACTGTCCTTGAAATGGTTGTGTATTTCGGAAGACTTTATGGAATGCCTACGTATGAACTTGCCGATTCATGTTACAATCTTCTTGACTTATTGCAACTGACAAAAAAATCTTCTTATATTGAAACATTGAGCGGAGGAGAAAAACGCAGGGTTTCGTTTGCAGTGTCCCTCATTCACTCACCTAAACTGCTTGTTTTAGATGAACCGGTATGATAATTAATATAAGTTTGGAAAATTTATCAAGTACTTAATCCTGAGTTAAATTCCTTCAATACAATGCTTTGTTTCTATTTTAGACGGTTGGAATGGACCCGCTTCTTCGGATCAGGTATATAAATTATTAACTAACTACATATTATGTAGTTTGTACATTGCTATTGCCTCTATAAAATGGTATATTTTTTAAACATTTTACAGAATATGGAATCATTTGAAGTGTCTTGTTAAGGAACATCAAGTCACCGTTTTAATAACCAGTCATTATCTTGACGAAATGAAGTTGGCACATAAAGTAAGTATGCATACTTATTGATTTATCCTACCAATATTTCATGACAAACCGTGAAAAAAAATTCTAAACTGCTTATACTTTCAGATTGGGGTAATGAGGAACGGTCAGTTGGTTGTTGAAAGCACCCCACAAGCTTTGTTATCTTTCAGCTGTGTTGGATCTTTGGATGATGTCGTATTAAAAGTATGCAAAAACCGTGATTTTGTTCCTATCCAGAAAGAAATTATCGCAGAGGAAATACAAATTGACTACAAAGGCGAAAACGAAAACAGGAAGAATCATTTAAATCGTGGTAACGTAAGATATTCCATTCTACGTGCACGAGCACTGATTGGGAAAGACTTGAGAATTTTACTACGCAATTTACCGTACGTAATAATTTTCTTAAATAATTGACCAACAATTTGGAACATTTTAAAGTTGATACCTTACATTTAGTTTTATTTACTAATATTTACATTTGCAGGCTGCTTATCTTTATAACGTTCATTCCTGTAACACAGTTGCTAATCTGCCTTTTCATGGGGTAAAGCATTTGATTCAGTCAACATGTACATTATCCGCAATTAATGCTCTTTCAATTTTCAATGCATCATTTTCTTTGCTAGATATGAGCCTTCCGAGCTAAAGCTAGGCGTGGTCAACAAAGAACTGAATTTGTCTACTACATCAATAATCCCGGGAAACGGAAGTTTGTCCTTTGCCGAATCCTGTCCTGATTACCCCAAAGATACTCTCGATACCTGCGAACTACGCTTGTTGGGTTGCCGTTTTTTGCACCATATGTCAAAACGAAAGGTCTCTCTAGAATATTTCGCGTCGGAGGAAGATGCTACGGTAGCAGTTAATAGGGGAAATGTTTATGGCTACGTATTTTTTTCCGACTCATTCTCACGTAGCTTATCTGAACGTGCCTTTCCTCAAGATGAAAATGGTACGCTGTTGGACTTGGAAACATTTGATAATTCCAGAATAAATGCTCGGTTTGACCAAGCCAGTAAGTGGAAATTAAAATTACGAGACTTAATTGATTGCACTTGCGAACAATCACGTTTATGTAGTTTCCTTACTTTACAACTTTATTAATTTATATAACAGATACCATAATATACAGGCTCCTGTTGGCGGAGCTTTACAAGTCTCAGGAGGATTTTCTCACTGCGCTGTTGTCTTCATGTGGTGCAAACCCTAAATGGGCCGAGTATCCGGTACAGTACGGCACTCCAGTTTTTGGCACGGCAAATGATTTCAGTTTCAGTGAATATGTTTCTCCGGGTGCCACTGTTCCGTAAGTATTTCATTTTCCTATTCTATTAAAACTCGTAACACTTATTTAAATTAATTTTTTCTCCTGCAGGTTCATGTTTTTCTTTTCGATTATCTCAAGTGGAATACATTTTATTGAAGAGCGTGATTGTGGCATGCTGAATAGAATGCTGATGTCGGGGGTGCAACTCTCGGAAATCCTAGTAGCCTACCTTGTTTCAGAATTTCTTCTGATAATTATTAAATCTTCCACACTTTATTTGTTATTATACCTGTGGCTGCCAATTAACAGTACTGATATAGCAGCTGCAGCTTTGGCTTTTCTTCTGATGATGCTCTCTGGCTACGCTGGCGTATCGCTGGGATTTCTTGTTGGTTCTCTTTGTAAAGAGCAAATCCAAGTAGCAATTTTTGCGGTGGCCTTTATTCTACCGAATATTATTCTTTCAGGTAATATACTGCTTTATAGTTAAACTGTCGATGAATTCCGGAAACTTGTAAATTATTTTTGTATACAAACAGGAATAATATGGCCCCTAGAAGCGATGCCCCCATTGTTGCATACCATTGTTCAATTTCTACCATGCACGCTGCCTGCTAAAGCGCTCCGATCCATTTGGACTCAGGGATTGAACATCACTCACGAAAACGTGTGGCCTGCATTGGTTTCGCTTTCAATGTACATACTTATCCTCAATTTCCTTACCCTTGCGTATAAAAAGTTTGGCAAACAATGAAAATTGCATCTGAGAATGATTTAGATTATATATGAATATACACCATTTATTTTTAAAAATATGTATATAATGAAACCTGAGTCTGATATGAGTCATGTAAATTGATGCTAATTATGGAATTTCTGTAGTTTGGAGACATTTCAATGGAACTCCCAATTAACTATATCAAATATCTGCATAACTTTATTGTATGAATACAAAATATAATTCGTTGTATAAAAATATAGCACACTAAAACCAAGAGTAATACAAATTTTCACAATTTGTTCATTGCCTCCTTCGTCCATGTTGAGTAAATAGCCATGTTTATAAAGCCGTTTGGGATGGAGAATTCACAAAGTCTAAAAATCTGAACACCGCAGAGCACGTCCTTCCCATCCTTTCCCTTACATATAAGTCCGCCTCCCAACTCCCTTTCACAGGTTGATCCCCCTGAATATTTTTCAACTCCACAGAGAAGATTCTTTTCTACCTTTACATTCAAATTTGCCTTTGACATTCGATTAAACCTCGTTTGACAATCATTCAAATCCAGCAGTCTAAAATCTCTGGATAACAACTGTCCCGATTTAGTAGTATTTCTGGGAAATGAGAGCTCAGTCGCTTGATAAAATGTTTCTCCAAATTCAGGAAGCCCTGGAAGTTTATCTTGACTGATGGATGCCTTTCCATCAAGTTTTAAAATGGCAAGGTCATTTTTGTGGTAGTTGTCTGTAATTACCACACGGTTAGTCTGCCGGTCTGGATTTACTGGTTGCCCTTCCCTCTTGAATCCAGGCAGTTGAACAACCCCCTTCACTCCAAACGTTTGTCCTTTATCATTTACCAAATCATTGATACCGGTGGTTACTTTCAGGCCAGCATGCGACTTTTTACTGCCATCGGTTCTAGCCACGCATTGTCCTGCGGTGACGACAACATCGGGAGCAATCAAGGTGCCCCCACACGGTTTTCCAGTTTTTGAAGTGATGTGAACCTGATGGTCGTACTGGCCCTTTGGAACTTCCTTCCCGTATAAATATGGTTTGTACAAAGTTTTTGGATCTTGTGGACCAGCATGTTTCTTAATCCAGTCATGAAAATGTGACACCTCAGCGTACACGCTTGGGGGACAATTGCTTTCATCCGAACTTGCAGCGCATTTTTCATCGCTGCCTCCAAATGACGTAACTCCACACAAAACAGGGTGACCATCTTGTTGTCTGCAAATGGCAGGACCACCTGAATCACCCCCTCCTGCAGTATAACTCCATCGACCTTCCATGACACCACCCACACATAATAATTGGTTTTCCATACCATTCATATGTCCCCACTTGCCACCTCGTCTGGCGAAGCACTTGTCATCTCTCCTGAGCACAAAATTTGCCTTTTGTAAATGAATTGCCAATGCAAGGGTATCTGTTGTACCCCATCCAACAATTACGGACTTGTTACCATATTCAAATGGGTCAAATCCTTTTGGAGCAATTTCCAAAGCTTTGATGTTATCCGCAAATTTGATATCCCGCTTAAGTTCCAATAAAGCAATGTCATTAAAAATCTTTCCGTAATCTCCCTTTGCAAACTCTGGTTGATTAGCAAGTTTGCTGTACTTCTCATGCGGAACTGCTCTCTTTACTTTGTATACATAATCTTCAGTATCTACGTCTGCAATATTTGTTCCAACGATGACCTCCATTTCTGAGGCGGGACTCACAGATCCATCATTTTCCACAATGCAATGACTTGCTGTGATAATCCAACGTTTATTGTATATCGTACCTCCACAGTTTCCAGGTAGTTTGAGCTTGGCTTGATGAGGAAACTCGTTTTCCTCCGCCCCCAAAGTGGATACAAGTAAAGCTTCGTTAGAATTAGGCTGGCAGCACAAAGCTACTACTCCATGACCACCGCGTCCACTCCTTGTACAAGGATCACGCATTACCTCTTCATATTCCAGTTTAGTTCCATCAATGTACCGCTCATACAAAGTGGAGCAGAGGTTACCGGATGTGGAAGAAAGACATTTTGTTGCTCTGCAGTTGGGTGCATCACGTTTCAAGCTTTGTTCTGTAAGAAAAAGATATAATGTTAAAAAGATCCTTTCCTTTTTAGTTTAGGAATTTTCAAAGATTTGTGCATATACCGTCTTCGGTGCCTGAATAGCAGCAGATTCTTATAGATTGCCCGGCACTTGTTGCGACGTCTTTGTATACTTCATTGTACCCATTCGGACACGGTTCGTCATCATAATTCCATCCTGTGTTTGTACAATTTTGTGCTTCTGCTGGCAACACTAATGCACATAAAATAGTCAATATTACAAACAACGATAACTTCTCGTTTTCAATGCCCATGATTACCTTTTTCAAAGGTATCAAAGATTTTCAGCCAGAGCTCTGAAACAAATCACTAGCTTTTCACAACTGTAAATTTTTCCAATCCTTTTCAGTCGTTTATATAACAGTAAACTGGAACCCGGAATGTTTGCTTCATGCCGTTAGAATACGTGATATGTGATCTTGTCCGAGACATTTTAATGATCCAGGAAGATTTCCAGAGAAATACTTCAAAATTAACAGTGGAGTATATTCTACCGGTTTAGGATAACGATCATTATCTATCATTTAACATGATAAAAATGTCTTGGGCTTTTTGCTCGCGTTCGCATTATGCAATCCTAGTACCTACTTGTGTTAACGGATCAGATACCACTATAAAGAGTTTACCATGAACGCTATTTATTTTCTCATCAGTTTTCTGAATCAAGTAAGTAAAATTTTTATTTATTTTATTTTTGGACTCTAGTTAAAAATGTTCATCTGGTCAGTATATTAGAGTTTAATTATGAAAAATGTGCATTAACACTCATATAAACGCACAATAATTAGGTAACAACTGGTTTTAGTGTTCAAGCCAGAAAGTAAAAAAAATGTTCTTATAAAGACAGCCTGCGTATATCTGTTGCATTTTTATGTAACATGAAACTATGAATTCATCAAGTTGTAATAAATACCGTTTTAGTTGTAGCATTTACGGTTGGATAAGCCATGGAGAATTCACTCTTTTTTGCTTATTTGCGAATAAAAATAGTCTCGAACCAAAGTTAATGTATTCAGATAAATCTAATAACAGAGTAAGTAGCCGGCATTTATAAAATGGACCAGCGAGGCATTTCGCAATATTGTATCATCGCAAGCAAACCACTTAATAATCAGATAGTGGTTGTATGCATCGTTACAATCAGGAAGACTGTGCCGTTTGTGAAAATAGATCCTAGTATTAATAGAATGTAGGTAGTAGGTAGCTCCCATTTTTGAGTTGTGTGAATGACCCATGAAAATGATTTATGAATCATGTGCATAATATACATTTAGGCTACGGGCGTTTGGACAAGCATAGATATTTATGCTTCAAAGTTACTTACTGCGACTATATTATCATAATTTCATGAGAACATTTTTTTTAATTGTCAACTGGTATTTAAATATTATGGAAGTGGAAATCCAAAGTAATAACAATGCACACCCATATATGGTTACATGCATAGGTAATAAGCTTGTAGCTTAATTACTAAATGGGCACACTGATAACTGGGAAATTAATTCGTTTCAACCAATATGTACGTTTTATGATAAGGTTTGCTCATTTTCAAACTGATTCTCGGTAAAATTGCGTGTGATATGAACATAAAATTGACGTGAAATATGTATTCAGTTATAACTAAAATTATTCACACATGTTTTAAGTTAGTATTCTTCGGTCCAAGGTGGCTTCAAACACAATTTTGCATCTTCTGAGTGGGCATTTTTATTTATTTACCTAAGCATTCTTACTAAAATTATTTCTTTACAAAAAGACCATTAGATGAAAACCAAAAAAATCATCGTTCTTATCACAGAAGCGTATTTATATAGAATGAGTAGTAAATGTGGATTGAAGACAGGCTACCCGGAAATATCTTGTTTATAATTTTTGCATGAACATACACGTATATGCATAATTTTTGTGCAAGTAGATTTCACAGGTACGCACGGCATGACGGTAGCTTCTATATAATTTGGTCCGTTAGGTTTGTTAATACTTCTAGCCACCAACGAACTGGGCTCAGCGTGAGAATTTCCAAGTTGTGTTTTTGCGATAACTGATCATCATCCAGTTTCAAGTTATACGACTGTAATAAAGCATCATGTATATTTCCAAACGCATTATGTAAATAGGTATTTACATACATACTTCATACGTATCATCATTTGTATTGTGTAGCACACGTTGCGGTATGTATCATTTTTATTTTTGTATTGGGAACATTGGCTTCCGTGGAAACTATATTATTAGTCTGATGACTATTGACGATTGTTGTTTTGAACCTTTAGGTCATGGGCACAACACAGATGGGTCACTCTAATCCTGCACCTGAATTATGGATTGGATTTCATTCAATTATCGCATCTGTTTTGTTCATTTAGACTGTAGCACTATTATGTATTACACTAGCAATATCATGTATTTATGTTCCTTAGGAGACAACTGAGCAAATTCAGGAATGAGATGAATTTAGTATTTAAACCCCAAAACTAAAATTTTAAAATTTTCTTTTTTACATGTCTAAAAGGCATACAATGCGCTCTCTTGCATGTTGGAAATATCAAAATCTAATTTTGAAGTAGAAATATAAACGGGAAAGTGATACTTTTTAATTGTATAATTGTCTTCTAGCAGTAACGAACAATTTTATTGGAATTCATTAAGATCGAATTGATTTCAGATTTTGATAAGTTTTACTCATCATCCAATTGAAATCAAATATTCTTTGGTAAAATCGTCATATACGTAACAACGTAACTGGAAAAGTATCTAATAATAGAAAAACAAAGGAAATTGGCTACTTATATAATTTTGTTCATTAAAAATCAATTATACATTCTTGCCAGTGATATGAAAATTTTCCAATAATGCTTACGTCACTCACACTCAAACTTTACTTAATTTCAGTTTAATGTACTAATTTTTAATTTCAGGCAATAAATAAGATATGTCTCAAGCATAATTATCGTTTTCAACAAATGTTCCAGAAAATAATGCTCAACAACTCAAAGCTCAAAAATGACATTACACAACAATTAATTACTATTCAAAAGCCAACATATATTCTACTAAAGGAAACGACATCAAAGTAAATATATTAAACATGACAAGGAGCATATTATTTTTAATGCTTTTAAATTACCATTCTTATACTCCAATCGCAAAACTTTTACTTTTCACTAAAATATGTCCACGATCCATTTGAAAAGTTTATAAAACTACTTCGCAAAATTACTTTTCACCAAAACAAATTATTTGAGGGTTTCACAAATTGTCACTAAATTACTTGTCGTCAGCAACATAATAATAACATTTTTTGTTTAAGAAATGTTTCCAAGCAGACTAAAGGATGTTGTTTACGCTATCAGTAGATTGTTAACCTGTTAGAAACACTGAGAGCATTTAGTCATACATACAGTTCAAAGGAAGAGCGAAGTAAACAAGGAAATAAGCTCAAGCCATCTATCTATATTTTCTCTATCATTTTCATCTTTTATTCTTGATAACGTAAATCACATTATTTTTCAATTCCCCAATTTTCTCTATAGAACATGTCAGCCGTAATAATATAAGGAAACAAAATTTCCCTGTTCTGCTCAATTTTGTGAAAGCAGTCTATCACAGCGAGTTTCGCGACACAAGAATGAACATTCTATAATAAGGTTCATATTCCCTTATAGATGCTACGCTGAACACGCTCAAATAAAAAAACTTTCTTGTCCAAGGAGAAACGTTGTCATAAGAACGGTATCGTTAAGAGCATGAGTTCGATCAATGAGCATGAAGCACTTACATTATCACTACTACATTCCCTTTCTACCATCATCACCAGTTAGTAAAGTTTAGTGAAAGTAAAACATGGAAACAAGCAAGAGTTTAGAGAGTATATAACTTGTTGTTGACAGAGAGACAGTTTTTTATAAGAGGCCTGTCAAGTTAAATTTGTTAATCGCAACCAGATCTGTTATTGAGCTTCGTCTTATTTCGTAAAAATAGGTAGTATTTATATGAAGAAGCAATTTTCTGGACATACCGCTGCTGTGATTGACCAAGTGATGCTGGTTTCGCAACAAGTTGCTGTACCAGTGTGAAGTGTTTCTATTTAGTATAAAAAGGGTTAATTCGCAATATTGCATTTTTGTATTTTGTAAATTGTTATAGACAACAATTTTAGTTACAACAATACAGAAGGATAAACACGACATAATAAAAGGTGAAAAAACATCAAGACATATTATTGCGTGTGCAAATGTCAAATGTGGAATAATAAAAGAAACAATATAATATTCAGTGGAATGGAGAAAAGTAGCGGATCTTCCAGCGGGGTTAGTAGTAGTGGAATTATACGGAAAATAAGAAACTTTGTACTTTTGATGCTCTTAAACTTGTTGAATATTGGATCAGCATAAACATCTGAACATAAGCCATCCCGGACATTAAAATGATATTTGCTCAAAAAGCGTCTTGCTTCATTGGCCGATGGACGGAATAGCTGATTTGAATTTTCGCAAGAAATACTGCCTCTACCTTTTCCTATAACAAACAGAATGAATAGAAATTCCTTTCACCGGAAGCCAATTGTGTTCACACTTTTTGTGCCTCATTTTGAAAGGAAGGAAAATAAATATTTTTTCTCTAAAAGTCAAAAGTTGAAGCGTTAGTAGAAACAGCAACCATAAAGAGGGAAGCCATAGTCAAAGTGAAGTTTGAACCAAGGCATAATTTTTGATTATCTCCTTACATCCTTATTATACTTTCACGGCCCGATAAATAGGTAATAATATTCCCTCGCATGTTGAAGGCTTGATAAAAAGTTGCAACTAAAATATAAATAAATGGTAAAATGTTGTCTGCAATATACATTTGGATTCAGTTGATATTTCAACATGTCAACAACATTATAAAGCAGAAATAAACATTTGGAAGGTGGGATTTTTTGCACAGGTTGGAAAAGTGAAAATGTCATTTTTGATATTGACATTTAAAAGTGATTTAAAAACATTATCTATTTTGCTGGCACGGCGCATCCTCGCAGATCTGTAGATTTAGATAAGTAACCACTTTGTAAGAAGGAAATACCGAAAGACTTGTCGCTTGTGTACCTATTTTTGACAACATTTTATCAACTCAACTCTCCATAACAGCTAAAACTGTTGGTAGCAAATATCTGCCAATAAAGAATCCAGCGTGTTGTCGTCGACTAGAATTTTGCAGCAAATCTTCGTAAACATGAAGCCACTTTTCAACGAAGAAAAACACATACTTTACATTAGACAAATACATTTAGTCTTAGTAATTGTTATTTTATTATTATCATACCCATTACAGTTATAAATCTTAGAATAAAGTGATTCTGACAATGAGCAGCCAAAGGACAACTGATTGAAAGGTAATAATGACAATTGGTTTAATTTTTTCAATAATTTGACAAGAAGGACTACATATTATTACTATTTAATTGAATCATCTTGGTACCGCTGTTGATGGCATTTTTCACATATTCTCATCCATGGTCAATATTAATATTACAGTGCTTGTCACGTTTCCAATTCATGCAGTAAGGATCATTTAGGTGAAAGTGGTGCTCGAATTCTGTATTCATGATACTAGTAAATCGCATATTCCTCACCTTGTACACGTACAAACTCTTTAAAAAATTTAATGTTAATGGTAATACCTTTCCTGGAATCACATATTTTGGAGAAGGCATCGTGTCTCTCTCTCCACATTGCTGTGTTTCATATAAGGAGGAACGAATTTGTCTATATTGATTTTGACAGTACAGAGCTGTAATAGCTAACTATCCTATCATATTATGTACTTCCTTTCTTACCGTTAAATGGTTCGGGTTCGTGCTTAAATTCTTTATATTCAAGTTTTTACGTGTTTGTACATGTGCTTTTCAACTTTTGTTTTCTTAAAATACGCAGTTTAAGGAAACATATCCAACGTGAATTTGTTGTTGCATTCCAGGAATATTTATATCTTTCATCGTGGCAAATGGAACTTTTTCTTTGATTGACTAAAAAAAACAAAATTTTCATTCGAATCTTCTAAATTTCATTTACACATAGCTCTAACGCGTGCAAAATTTTGAGACTTTTGGTCAACTCTTGGTCTGAATAATAGTTGCTGAGCGTGATGTTACCAACTTATAGCTATCTTTATCTTTTATTGAAAACCCCATATGCGTCTATTTATTTTATGCAGGTTCCAGTTAGCCGTACTGTACATAAGATTTATATTAGCGATCTCTACAGCTTTTTACCGTTTGATCAGAGGATGGACCATAATATTCTATGGTAATATTATGCAGTACACTTTCTACCTTAAAATATGATATTTTCTAATCTATAGATGAACGGCAATCCAGGAATTACGTAACAAGGAAAACCATAAAATGGTACTCACTCGTTTTTAATTGTTTTCTGTACGCCATTCCATGCGCGTAAAATGCTGAAACTGTGTAGTTTTACATATACGTAAACAAGAAATTAGTAAGTGATGAGTGAGAAGCGCAAAGTTGCGTGCGTATCAATGAGTTTACAACAACAGTCCAATTAAATGCATTTGTGTATAGGTATGTATACACCTATTTAATTTGCCTATGTTATTTTTTGTAAAATATACATGTGGTAAAATAATAGGCAAGAAAGAGGTAATGTGGATGTTTTGTCAAGCATGCATGATAACTTAAATCATAATTTTCCAATCTATATATTACATGGAGGTTTAGATAAATTTCATAGAAATGGTCTAAAGTTAGAAAAGATCTTAATTGTTTTCCATTTTGATGGAATTTTCCTATTCATTCATACCTTTATTTTGACTTCAGTTAACCAAGATGAAATATTTAATAAATGTTTTATCGTATTGCAAATAATGTGCAAACATTAACGCTAGCATGAGCAAAAATATTTGAATTATTATACAAGAATCGTATCATAATGCCCCAGAAGCCGCTATAGGATTTCTGGATGGAATTGCGATAAGTTTCCATATATGCCGTATCCGTCCCGTAATCATATTTCTGCAACTATCAAAGTACGCAAGAAAAAGAGTTATATAAAATTGTAAGATACTTTATACTTTAACACATACACTTTAAGTTATGTTCACATGGAAGTTAATCGGCTTATTTGGACAAACATGATGTCATACTACCTCCGACATTTCTGTAATGATAAACTAAAAGCTCACAAGAAGTATCAAAAGTTGTAGCTACTGAACCCAAATTTCGTCTTGTGAATTTTATTGCTTCCTCTAACGGATCAATACTGCTGACTGTGCCCATAATAATACAACCCATACAGTTATTTCTTATTTATAAATAACTAAGAAAAAGATGCAGAGTTTATTTTGATCTTGTTTGTACGCTTGAGCACCACAAGCACGCAATGAAAGCTCTTACTAGGCAAATTGGTGTACGCTCCAAATAAACATTCGTATTGTCGGTTAATCCATTGGACCTAGTACAACGACCTGTTGCAAGGAAACTGTTGAGTAGCTCTTTCAAAGCATGGCGTCACAAATTGTCTCCTTTTTATTTATAATTCCTTATCTTCTTTCGCTTGTGAGAGCAGACGCCCTCTGCAACGACAATTACACCTATCAAAATTACAATGAGGGAATTACTTGCTCAACAGCGTGTGGTCCTCTACAGGAACCCCAAACTGTACAAGATTTGCAAAATATTGTTCGTCGGGCGGATGCTCGAAATATCACAGTAAAAGTAGTTGGAAATATGCATTCCATCTCAGATTGCATCTGCACCACAGGAATTCCTGTTGTTCTTTCCCACTTTAAGCAATTCTCTCATGATCCAAATACAAATATTGTGACTGCTGGCACGGGTATGGATGCTGTGGAATTTCTGGATCAACTTCATAAGTCAAACTGTGCAGTTTCCGGTGCTCCCTCCTTTGGAGGTGTCACTCTTGGTGGTGTATTAGCCATGGGAGTACATGGAACTGGTGGGAGGCACCCATCTCTCCTCTCAGATCAGCTCGTGTCTCTGAGCTTGGTTGATGCCGTGGGCAACTTGAGCATAATTACAAAAAACAACGGCTCAAAAATCTTTAACGCGTTTCGAGTGAGCTTGGGACTGCTGGGAATTGTGTACGAAGTCCAAATTCAATGCCAGCCATTATACAAATTGAAAATGCATAATTTCCCGAAGAGCGATGACATTTTGAGAAATGGTGCCCACAAGGTGATCAGTTTGGTCAAAACAAGCGATGTGATTCAGATGTGGTGGTTTCCAAACAATGGAAAGGTGGTCTTGTCACTGGGTAACAGAACAGAAGCAAGTGTTACTGGCACATGCCAGACAAATTTCATTTCGAACATGCCACCAGCCCTAAGTAACTCACTTGCTTTGGCCTTTGAATGGATGCAAGCCACGAAGGATCACACTGGTTTATTTTTGCTACAAACCTATGCAATGATAAGCTTATATCAGTGTGTTCCAGGGCGACAACCTTTTTACTCCGAGTCAGACGGGAAGACCCCTTGTGTACCCACGGCTATAGGGTGGAGTCATAAAATGATGTCGAATAAATGTACACAGTGTCCATGGGAATCATCGCCTGTGCCACTATTAATCGATGACAACAATTTTGCCATTCCCTTGAGTAATATGTCACGAGCGTTGGATACGCTTAGAACGATTTTTGAGGCAGAGCTTGCCACATTTCCTTTTAATGGGCTATACTTCCGATTTTTAAAGCCAGGAAATGGCCTCATGGCTCTAAATTATGGGGAGGAGGAAGATGACTGGTGGGTAAGCATTGAGTGGATTACTGCGCCGAGGTGGGATAAGTCACAACCAAAGTTGGGAATAAACGTTTATCAGGCGGCATCGCAAGCATTGGTAAATATTTAAAATAAAAAGTAATTAAAATCTTACACATTTAAAAACTCTCCCTTCCAAGAATATATTTTTGCATAGATGAAATACGGAGGTCGTCCCCACTGGGGAAAAGCTGGCCTTGTGTATAGTCGTCCAGACATCATTCGTGAGGCACATGGAACCAAAAATGTTCAGGAGTTCATTGAAGTAATGAACTTGGTTGATCCCAAAGGAAGATTTATGAACACTTTTGGAGAACGAATAAAAGGAAGAAATGTGGTCACAGTAGCTCCCAACTTTGCGGAACATTGTGCTTTAAACGAAGTTTGCTTTTGTAAAAAGACTAGAGATTGTGGCAACGGAATTTTTCAAGTGGACTATACATGCAATCAAATTACAGAGGATAAGTTTTTAGTGTGTGAGCCACCTTTATTGGAATGGAAAAATGCATTGGTTCATAATGCAACAATTAACTTGTTACAGAAGAAGGTTGATCATTTGGATTTTCTTATTAAGGCTCTTAACGAGTACGGTTTATTTACGGATGGGGTCAAATGTGGTATTGAGGTACAAAAATATTGACAGGAATAAAGTTGAAAATATTTAGCAGCTTACTTTTACTGGTTATTTTTGTTTCCAATTCGTAAGACTCCATGAAATTCCAGAGAGTAAGCAATAAAAATTGGTGAGGAGGATTCTCTTCCCTCGTAGTAATATACCGGAGGACATATTCACAATGAAATTTCTTTTTGACAAAAGACTAAGTTTTGTCAAACACACAGTGAAAATGTGGGCCGGTACATACAACGAGAGAGATTACAAATTGTAATTTCCTACAATATTCGGCGGTTGGCTATTACTCCTTCCATAGGCAGATTTCTTTACTTATGACTTATGAGTAGGCAATTTTCAATAATATCCAGCAGAAGGATAGAGGTAATTATTTTCCAGTCCACTGTATATTCTGATGTTTAATTTAGCTGAATTCTAGTTTACCGGCAAGAGTATAATTTCACAGCAAAGCACAGTATAAGTTCACCTGGTCCATTCCTTGTTCCGTTTTTACCTCCTTCGTACGCAATTGTGAATGGAGAACTGACAGGTTCAAAAGGAACTGATTGTAGACTAACAAAGTTGATTTCTGCACTTGAAATAGTTTTCAATAATGTTATCATGGGTGAATCCAGATTCAGTGAGTGGTTTCAATGACGTGAGCACTCAACGTCATCCGTTACTCATGTGCGTGGGTTGTTTGTCCAACACTTTATAATGATTAGACTAGGAACAGTAATTGAGGACGTAGCAAATTGAGTTGGCTATTTTTCTACTTTTCGTTCAGTTCTGTATGAAAATAAATGAAAACCTGGTGCATAATAAAAATGGTATTAAAACTTCTTATAATATGAAGTTCATATTATGAACGTGCCACTAGTCGCATCATCACACTATCACAATGCCGGCATCCTACTGTGCTTGAAGATACGCTAGACGATCTGACCGGAAGGCTTGGTCCGCTTTTTTCCATAGATTTCATTACCACGTCAGTCAGGCACGAGGAAAGTTCCGTTTTGACTAGTTTTTCTTGACGTAAGAAGCCGAAGCTGGTGAGTTGAATGAAGTCTGACAACCGGCATGAGACATGATACCTAGTTTGAGTGGTAATGGTAATAGTAGAGCTACAGCTTTTATCGTAAAATCTCATTGTTTTTTGCATTTCTTCTCGTCAAGTGTGGAAAACTACTAAAAAATGTTGGCATAATAACACATAACATTGAACCCAAAACACGAGTGCATATAATAATGCTAAAAAATATGGCAGCTTTGTATGTAATGTACCTACGCAAGTTCTGCTCTAGCAAGATCCTGCTTGTTGCATATACCAAATAAAATAGCAAAAAATATTGCTTCTTTATTTTTTGCCATACACATTGATTGCGCACGTGGTTCAATGCAGCGAAACAATTCATTGAGTTATATACATTTGTGATTTTAATATATAAGTATATATTTAAAAGCTAAGATTTCAAAAGAATCTAAAATATAAAAATGTCATTTTCGTAAATTCTTTCAAGTGACTATATTTATTTAATCAAATAGGTCAACATACGATTGTCATAAATATTATGTTTTATACAAACAAAAAGATAACACTTTATCAGTAATGGCAATAACAATCAGTCTTGAAGTGTACCTCCAAACTCTGGTCTTCTTTGGCTTCTATCTATTTCCTTGTCCAGATATGCCATCCACTCTCTTTTATCCTGTCCAAAGTACTTGACCGCGTTCCGTGTGGTTGGAGAAAACAGCGGAAGGACAATATTTAACACAATTTGGTAGATTGGCGGTGCTACAAACGAAATTTTTACAATGTAGTTTTTTTTTAGCTTAACCGCAATATCCTTTGATGACGTTTCTAAATCTTTTCAGTTAAAATTGTCTTACTGTTTATATTAATGATCTTATCCGCGAAACCGGGATATCTTTCCTCATACGTATTTACATTTTTATCCTGTCCAAAGTACTTGACCGCGTTCCGTGTGGTTGGAGAAAACAGCGGAAGGACAATATTCAACACAATTTGGTATATTGGCGGTGCTACAAACGAATTTTTTACAATGAATTTTAGCTTCACCGCAATATCCTTTGATTACGTTTCTCAATGTTTTCATTTAAAATTCTAATGTCTTACTGTTTATATTAATGATCTTATCCGCGAAACCGGGATATCTTTCCTCATACGTATTTACAAATTGAGCCCAATATGGCAAGCAAATGGGACAAGCGTGTTGAATTTGATTAAAACCATCTAAGTTTATGAGGACTTTCCACTGTGTAACGTTATTTCCCTTTTCCCAACCGGTAACCACTGATTGCGTTGCCTCTTCTAACAATTTACTCATGTATCTACTCAGCCTTGGCAACTTTCCGGCAACAGCCATGCGTCTGACATTCCAAGGTCCAAGGTTGATCGTGCCAACTAAACAAATTAGCAAAAATATTACATTAAAAACTGGATGATTTAAAAAAACCAGTACTAATATTTATATAATATTATTATTGATTTTACTTGGTCTCCCTGTTTTATCGAAATTGTCATTAGTGTAGGGAAAATCATCCACCATATCTGACCAGTCCTCGTCGTTAATTGTGTCCATATTGTTTTCACGTCGCCATCTCAGATTGCTCTTAAGCATTTGCTCAGCCATATTCAAGTTGAGATTTCGAGCACGAAGCCATCTAATAAGGTAGATGTCTTGTTTCATGTAGTTATGGGGCAACAGGTTGAGCACCCTTGGCTTGAACTTGGTATATATCCACAACAATGCACAGTTTAAAATCAAAATGAAAATATGCATCTAATTATCGTTAACCAATTTATCTCACCTTGTCTAGGGCTCTCTTTTCATGTGAAGTCAATGTTAAATCTTCTTCCACACTAACAGCATTAACACTTAAGTGACTGTAGCATAGTAACACGGCCACCCAAACCGTGAGAAATTGTAATAAATTGTTGTCCATTTTGCACTAAAAGAGTCAAATAGATATACAGAAAAACTAGGGGAAAACTATCCAGAGAAACACTTGCGAATTCAGACAACTTTGTGGATAGAGTCCCGGTAATGTGAAATGAAAGTTTAAAAATGCACAACAAAATGTTCAGGTATATATATCTTTTTAGCATGTCCTGTTTGAAATATAGGTATGTTTATTTCATTTCTTAGGTATCAAAATATATATTAGCTCATTATGCGTTTCACTGTATTCGGTGTTGTTATTGTTACTTCTTGTAACACTTAAGTGACTGTAGCATAGTAACACGGCCACCCAAACCGTGAGAAATTGTAATAAGTTGTTGTCCATTTTGCACTAAAAGAGCCAAATGGATGTACAGAAAAACTAGGGAAAAACTATCCAGAGATACACTTGCGAATTCAAACAACATAGAGTCAAGGTAAATGAAGTTTAAAAATGCAAAACAGAATGTTCAGGTATATATATCTTTTTAGCATGTACTGTTTGAAATATAGGTATGTTCTTTTCATTTCTTAGGTATGAAATATATATTAGCTCATTATGCGTTTCACTGTATTCGGTGTTGTTATTGTTACTTCTTGGTATTTTTACCGTTAGTTTCTTCACTGTTGTCAAGACTAGAACACTTTTGAAAACATTGTCTATGTTGTAGTGACTACCGAGTACCGAGTCACTGAATGACTAGCATACTTCGAAATTTGCGCAGCGTATCGACATCAAATGAATAGCAATGCAGTAGGTAGTACAAACACGCGAATCACGTTTTGCTCAGTTTCCTTGATCATTAATGTGGTAAACCAAGCAAATATACATACACATATTCATGCATCATATCGAATATGTGTATCCATTATCCATAATGGTTAAGTGTTTACTATTTACGTAGTGGACGAGTACATAAGATGCGTAAAGCAATCACATACCCAATACGACACATTTTTTACTTAAAAACTGTTTTTCAAGATTCCACAAAAAAGATTCTTGGAACAAATGGACAAGCTGAATACTAGAAAATTGAACATGATTTCATAAAAAAGCAGTTATCGTAAATCATTGTTTATTTTGTCTTAAACATTTTAAAG
>JAHZMV010005165.1:0-28156 GCA_027743765.1 Coecobrya sp. COE2 | reverse complement strand
CAATTGGATTGAAAAAAACAATGTCGAATATTTATTGAAAATTTCCTTGAATTAAACTGGATTGAAAATGAAAATTGGCATCCTTATTATTATTATTGTAAATTAAAAACAAAACATGAAAATTGTCAAATGACACCAGGTATACATGTAATTTTTATACAAAAACCTGTAGCCCACTTGAATGACGTTCATCATTCAGCTAATTTTTTTTCTTGCGGTAGTTTGTTCCATGCACATTACCAATAACTATGCACACCGGTACTTTGGTGTTTACCTTTGCCTTATTTTTCTCTTCTTCACACCCAGTCGTTTCTGGTCAACGCACAATCAAGCCGTTGTTTTTTCACAATAGGTATATATTTTGCCATAACTGTTATTTTTACCATGTTCACCGCACCTTTATTTCAGTAGAGACTACTATAGAACAGCTTTATGTTAGCAGTCTAGAACACTTGTGCTTGCTACACACTTGATTTCTCCATCATCCATCTTCCTTTCAAATAGGGAGTACGACAGGTACAAACAATTCATCAATCTATTACATCGCCGTTTTCTACTACACACACACACTTACTTTTACAAACTTTGGAACAAACGACGTTCTATAGCAAAAATTGTGTTTTATTCAACCGTGTATGTTTTTGTGCTCAACAAATAGCATCCGAGGAGTTGACACGTTTGGTTTTTGTTACATAACGACATAATGTATTTACCTATACATTTTTAAGCTGTTGTGCTGGTGTCTGACTGAGTACCGAAATCAGAATAATAGAAGTTGATACAATGTGTGCCTACATACACACTCACACACACAAGTCATATTTAACAGATAAAAGCGGTAATTGTGCCTAATGATTGTTATTATTTGTTTGAATAGGAAGCAGGATAATAAATAGGTTGCTGCAGAGAGGCATTGTGTTTGTCTACATGCACAAGCAAATAACTCTATGCAAGAAAACCCCGTGTACTTTTTTATTGTTGTTTTTTTATTTAAAGCTACATAGCCCACATATATACATTTATTTATAGGAATAGGAAAGGTGAACGGACACTTACGCAACACAGGACTAGAAGAATATATAAAGAGGGTCATGTGTAATGCTTGATGCTTGTTATTATGAATTTTCTTCTCCGGTACACTACTTCGTAGTCATAAATAATTTACAATTACAAGCAGCAGAACAACGGCAGATAGATATGGAGNGACACTTACGCAACACAGGACTAGAAGAATATATAAAGAGGGTCATGTGTAATGCTTGATGCTTGTTATTATGAATTTTCTTCTCCGGTACACTACTTCGTAGTCATAAATAATTTACAATTACAAGCAGCAGAACAACGGCAGATAGATATGGAGAGAAAGAGAAAGATGATGATTTGTTCATGCATGCTTGCTCCCGTTTATGCTCGCGTACAAGTTTATAGTGTTGCTGTTACATGTACTTATGCATTATTTCATGTGAATTGTCACATTTTCCTATTCTTCTTTATTCCTTATTCATGACTTGGCTCCAAAAAAGGCTCGCTAGGTTGGTATAGAGAAAAGAACTATGAAAAAATGAACGGAACTTTGTGAACATAAAGACATGCGGAGATATGAACGGTACGTTTGATGCCTACGTATATACAAAAAAATACTACATTTGAATTTTTTTACTCACGTCCATTTCACCCACGAAGATGATAGGATGGAGAACTTTTTTCTGTTGTTGTTTAGGTGTTGGACTTTTTTGTGAATGAAAATGAATGAAAAAATCGTGCAGTGAGGCAAACAATAGGGGAAGTGGACATGGATGAGTCCTTTCTATTACTCAGCTCACCTACACAGTCAACAAATACAAAATATACAAAAGGGACGTGTATGGTTAGAGAGAAAGAAGAAAGGGATACAATCAGTTTTGTTTACTAAATTACTATTTTTAGCTGTAGTGGGACATGCTAAATAAGTGTTACTGTATAACAACAGTAACGCTCCTGCTGTAAGAAAAAGTGCATCAAACAAAAACTCAAAAGAATGTGATTGTTCAATGAAAAAATGTTGGTTCCATTTGTAGTCAGTAGTCATTAAATTCATGGAATTTTTTGGTCAGATTATTCCTTCCTATTGGTGGTTAGTTCAGATAATTAATTATTTAAGAAAAACCAAATAGCACAAAAGATTCTGCTGTCCCATCTACTATTCTTGACGAAAATATTATATCAGATATTAACTTTCGTAGCCTTGAGGTTACATCACACTTAGTGGACATACGATGAGCTCATACACTACAAATATAATGATCCATTTGCTAAAATCTCGATTCCACCTTATTTGTATGAAATTACCTTGAAAATAAAAATTAAGCTGATTTTCCCTCAATTTGAGCACAGGTACTTTTCATCCATATATTTACTTGTCTCTCAACTTAATGTCATGTTAGATGTTTTGAAATAAGTACATTGACAAGATAAGGAGCAGCGCAACTTTTTATGTACCTGAAATAGCCTATTGTTGCAGCTCAAGTTTCTTGTCTAATGATGATGGTAGTTATAATAAAATTACTGGAGCAAGTACGTAATAGTAGTGCAGAAGCAATATAATAGCCTGTTTATAGTACCATAATTTGGAACGAAATTTTACTTGTCTCTCAACTTAATGTCATGTTAGATGTTTTGAAATAAGTACATTGACAAGATAAGGAGCAGCGCAACTTTTTATGTACCTGAAATAGCCCATTGTTGCAGCTCAAGTTTCTTCTCTTCTCTAATGATGATGGCAGTTATAATAAAATTACTGGAGCAAGTAAGTAATAGTAGTGCAGAAGCAATATAATAGCCTGTTTATAGTACCATAATTTGGAACGAAATTATCATGTAGTCAACCTGTGTAATGATGATAACAACATACATAATATATTTTGCAAGGACACACACTAAAAATATATAAATGTATGTAGTAGTGGTGGTGTGGAAGATAAGAAGAAAAGTATGTTTTGAAGGTATTAAGAAGCCGACACCAAGGTGATTATTTAGGATTAGGGCTTTATAATCGGAAATTTCATATGCGACAAAAAGATGTTGATGTCTTGTTATGTCGTTGTCGGAATCACGTTATCAAAAAGGAACTGGAATACGACAGGAAAAAGGAGGAATGGAGATATAAAATAAGTTCATTATTTAATCTGCTTGTTCTTGAAAAAAATGCCGAGATGAACAGAGATGAAAACCGGACTTGAATTAACTTGTTGACGGATTTCAGATAACGGCTAGTGTCTAAAAATGTATCTGTCATGAATGAAGGTTTGTTTCATCCAAATTGACATTGTATCCTGAGAATTTTTATAAAAAAGTTAGAATTAAGCACAAGAAGCCTTTTGATTCGATTTTCGCAAAAAGCATAAATAAAGTTGGAAGATTTAATTTAGCGAAAATGAAATTATGAAGAAAATGCAGGTTTTTCAAGGTTATTGATCAACCATTGATGCTCCTGCTGCTTCTGATGAGAGCACAAGAACCGGTACGATATCAGTAAAAAACCGAATTAATTTACACTAGCGTACTTGACTACTACGAAAACTGTTGTAAAAAGCAGTATGGTAATTAATTATTAAAAGACCAACAAACCAATATTGATTTTTTGCTCCTGGTCCTGGTTTACTTTTAATTTTCCATTTTACCATTTGAACGGTGTTTTTTTAAACAATGCATAATAATTATAGTAGTTATTCTCTAACTTGCCAAGTAAGTGGACAGCAGTGCAGTGAACTGTAAAAGATGTGCAGAAAAATATCTCATCACAACTACCTATCAAAACAGAAGGAAAAGAATAGGTGCAGAATCTAACGCAAACACCTTCACTTTTTTATTGGGTGTTTTGCAAAAAACTCATTGGCTAAATAAAAAAGGAATAATTTACATGGGAAATTTACTATAATATATAGGTATGTATTATGAAACTGCAAAACGGAGGATGATAGTCATGATGAGACAGGTTGCAGATTTTTTTCGCTGTAAGATGTTGTGCTCGTTTGGCAAGTGATTTTAAACTTTGCCATAAAAAGTTGACGTTGAAGGAAGAAGCTCAAGTACTGATGTCTATCCTCTTGTTGATGAGTAGAGAAAAGCTGCGAAAGAAATCGCTTTGCCTATGTTAGGCACACCTGACCAAAGAGTCGCTAAACCTGTGTATAAAAACTACTCATTATAATTATCTGACCATTGTTTTTTTTGCTACTACTCTTTTTACGCTTACTTACATACCTACTCATTAAATTATAATAAATATTGCTGGACGAGCGATATACATACCGGCATTATATTCCATTTTCTTCTGGCTAATGTTCCTTATGCTGGGATCTGGTTATAATGGAATTAGAATAATGAATAATTTGTCGAAGGATGATAATGCAGAAAATAACGTCAATGTGTTTGTACGTGTGTATGTATGTAATCACTTTCGATAGCACACCCATTCCGTAGGATACGCATTATAAATTTTTCATTAGTTTGCTTGTAAGATAAGCAAGGTTAGGGATTTTTACTGCTGGGAGCACTTGTGATTTCACTTGGGCCGACTAACATATAATTTTTAATGCCCAATTTCCATATAAAATATATTTTATCAGGTGTGGTGTGTTATTAGTGTGTATATCATGTAGCCTGATTCAGATGAGAATATAATATGTGTGCATTATAATAATGTGCTTTTGTGCATACAGAAAATATACGACAACAGAATGTATAAATTGTTAAGTGAACACATGGATGGAAACAAGAATATTATTGAGAGAGAAGCCGTGTTTGCAATTTTTTTCTTTAAATTTGCAAATATATTCGCAAGAATGAATAAAAATGATCTAATTTAATAATAAAAATTGTTGAAATTAGGAATCGGGTTTCTGACTATCACATGCATCGTCTATTGATTCCAATTTACATGATGAAAAACTTAATCAATAATATTCATGTTGAATCCAATTCATTAAAAGAGAAAAATTGTTAAAAGTCAAGACATGCTTGATATTTGATGATGATTGAACGTAAAAAGTTTCGGTCGAGGCCTTTCCCTAATTTACTCCGTGTCTGTGTGGAAACCTGTAATTTTCTCTTGTCATTTGCCATCTATGGCAGTGACCATGTTCTCTCAAAATGAAGAGAGACCTCGTCGGAATTCAAGACACGACACATGATGCTTGATCTTTCAGGTTCGCAATACGTAGCTAAAAGCTTTACATGCTACGATTTTCAGGGAGGATGCGAGTGAACTTTAGTAGTTCAGGGAAAACTTATTGATAAATAATTAAAGATGCATGAAGTGTGCAAGCTTCGTCAATGTGGATTTTTGTCTGTTTCTTTTCTGCAGTTTAATACCAAGACAACGAATCGGGCGAGCAATCTCACGTAGGTAGACATACTTTAATGCTTTAATTACAGTGATTCAGTAAATAATATGGTAGTAGGCAGGCATAGTTTTCAGGTTGGCGATGTTATGCCAATGACGAGGAAACTTTTTTGCAGAGTTTTATTTAATGGAAATGGTAAAGTTTTTTTTTGCATTCAGGCATTAAAAGTTACAGCCGTAACACTACGTAAAATATTCAAAAGTATCAAAGCAAAGATATAAAAGCATTCTGAATACAAATTGCCAATCTGCAGGGAGCCGGTAAAAATTTGCCTACTGAAAAGGTCAATATTTGACCTCTTTTCTAACAAATTATGGATCGGCACTACCTCAGTAGATAAAATACTTTTATCTCTCGATCTCCAGCCGCTATATACAAATGGCCTTCCTTTCCAGCATGCATTGCAGTAGTCCTATACCTAATTTTCCTCATTTCTGTCTTCGTTGACAGAATGGTCGCTCAATCAAGCTGTACGTAATTTCTGTGCGTGATGTATCGTGCATGATGATTATTGCTACTTACAACCTGCATTTTATTACGCGTTGTTGTGTGATGAATTTGCATAAAATATATTTCTCTGGTACGCATCCCTTTAATAATAATAAATATCGCAACATAGCAGCAAGTTTATCCCCAACGAGTTTTCATTACTACTTCTACCTTGCCGAGTAACTCATTAAGATCCTTATCCTTTTTGCTCTGATTACTGATTGCCTTTGGACAGTGTTCTTTTTGTGATGATGGTTTGTGATGGTGATTATATGTCTGCAAGCTTCATTAATATTCTGATCAACTAGAGCACGAGACAATATTTTATTATAAAACGCCATTACAACATGTAATGATGACGTTACTGATGATTATGAGCTGAGGATACACATTTCAAACGACATGCAATACTAAAGCTATCGATGCATACACACCTTTACAGTTTATTTACATTTCATCTGTACATTTGTAATAAAACAACAGGGGACAGGGGGAGATACTTCCCTTCTTGACAGAAGAAATGCAAATTATATTTTTACTTGATTAACTCACAGTAGTCATCATAAAAAGTCATAATGTAAAATACAGTAGCACTCTGTATCGCAATCTCATAATTTTTGTTTAGCACTGCCCCAATTAATTACTTGGACATGACTCGTCAACGACGAGGACACACACGAATTGAAAAAAGAGAACGATAATCTGTGCTGAAGGAAACATTATGCTTATTGTGTAATAATTATAGATATCGAATGAATTGCAAATAAAAAAATATATGTAAAGTAATCACAATCAGAGACTTCTCCCTGAAGAGAATAAAAGTTGATTTGGGTGACCCTATCGATCATACTATTTGGACAGGTGGATATTATTATTTAGCAATCGTTCTGACTTTTGATGCTCCAAACGCATAGCCCTGTTATTTCTCTGTTAAGTTCAACTCTAAAATGATATCTTAACTTATTTAACCGTTGTGGTAACAGATAAGGCCAGGTATTTTCTCTATTATTGCATAACTGTATGTTACAAGAATCTTGCCACGACTAAATCATAAATGAGCAAGTATAAAAGCTTGGTTAAAAACGAAGCCCTGTAAACTTTGCTACAATTTTTGATTGTCTTTAAATCTGCCTCCTCCCTCCTTCTCGTCAATAACAAACAAACATGACAAGTTGTACACTCACCTGTCTAATTTCATATTATATTGCGGATTCGCAAACAAAAGCAAAAATATGAGACCACCTCCAAGATTTCCCTTCTTTCCATTCCTCTCTCTCTTAGACGCAATCTTATTAAATACTGCGAACTAATCCAATCTCATGATCATCAAACGTCATCATCGTCATCGTCGATTATAATGCTGCTTGAAACCACAAAAATGCAAATTAATACGTGTGTTTACTTCTTGAGAGAAGCTTGAGTAATAGTGCACCACCGCATGACTTGAAGGAGTTTCCCCTTCATTCTCTCTCTCTCGCTCATTCTCTAAAACCAGTCGCAAAATAAATATTATGCTTGCTTTACTTTTTATTACATACACACATGTACTTAATATATCCGCGTTGTTAATATGCCTACATATCTCTCTGCCCTTGTTCTCCTACTTGCATAAAATAACAAGATGGAATAATAAATCATCTTGAGTTTATTATGAAATTTTTGATTGCTTTGAGCATATGTATGTTGTAGTGTGTTTGTACACTGAATAGAGAGGGTCAAGAAAAAGACAAGACAAGAGCATTTTCAAGTGTTTTGTCACACCTCAAGGCAACAAGGTTCAAGTGAGATGAGAGGATCACGATGCACTTTTTAATGTTATGCCACGCCAAAAGTTCCGTTTTTTTCTGGGTGGCCCATGTATCATCATCATTTTTACAATTTGACTTGATTTTGACGAGGACATCACCGCTGCCGAGTTTTTACAAGAAACTCTTCTAGCTCTGCAGCTGCTGCTGCTGATGTGTTCGGTTCGACATCCTAGTCAAACTGCATTAAGAACTCATCTCCGCCAACAACGAGTTATAGTTATGTAAAAACATGCTTGGTGGTTTATAAACGTCAACAAAGACGTCTTTTATTGCTTATTAGTGTATGCTTTTCTATAGGTTGGCTCTTTGAATTTGATGGATAATCATGCAAATTTGATGAGATTTTCAAAGTCATTTTATGTCAATAAAAAGACGAAAGATGTTACAAAAACCGACTTTCTCATGAACTTGTTCAAACTTCCAAAGTAAATCTTTTTCTCTCTCTCCAATCGCTCCTTTTTGCTTGCGTGCGTCCGTGCGTAGTAGTTACATTAGTTTCGACATAGAGCTTAAGAGAAAAAAATAATACCTAAAATGGATAATGAACCGATTTTCTCTTCAAAGATCATCATGCAGAGCTTCTTCCTCCCAAAAGTCAATTTGTTACACATACCAGATTAGGCATGTGACGTTTTTCACATTAGAAGCGGAAGAAGTAACCGTAATAATCTAATGCAATGAGCACTTATGGCTGTTATTGTGTGACTCTTGTACTTTTTCTTCACCTTCGCTCTCAAAACAAACCGCCAGAGAAGAGAATGAAAACCATTTTCCCTTCAGAGTAATAGGTGCAACAACTCATGGACTTTATGTGTGATCGACCTCGGCATTACAAAATGTACCAAGCAAAAAATATCTCACTCACTCAAAAACGGATATATACAATTGATTCAACAAAAAAGTCACAACAACGCTACCACCACCACCACTCAGAAAGTTTTTTTTCTTCAATAGCCCATCACATCACCTTCATCGTCGTTCATTTTTGTCTGGCTGTCTGAAACCGTTTCATTTCACACACTACCATTGTTGTGATATGTGTGTGCACGCAGTTTATAACGTACCACCAACAAAGTCCTTTTTTACCGAGAGGAGATGGTAAGGAGCAACACAACTAAATTAACAATTTAAAAGTGAGCATATACAAGAAAGAAGGGCTCTCTCTCTGTAAAGCAGAGAAGTAGTCTGGGCATTTTGGATTGTCAAGGAAGATATGGACTTGTTTTGTATGAAAGCACATAAAAAAGCCTATTCTTTTTTCTTCTCTTCTCCTTCAACTTTTTCTCCAACATAATCGTATCAAAAGGAAAGATCAAAAAGTAGAGAAAAGAAAAAGATTCTCTCTTTCAGGCAGACTGTATGCTTCTGTGAACAAGTGGACCTTTGGGAGTCGTACACTTGAAGGCAAGCACCAAAGCGCAGTAATTTAATGTTACATCACATCTTTTTAAAAAGAGCTACAAAAAAGTTTTCCTTCTTTTCAAAAAATACCTACTAATATAATGAATCTTGTGGTGGTGATAAGGAGATGAAGGAGTCCAATCCAAATTGAATGGAACATAGAGAGAACACAGGACAGAAAATGAATGTCATCTTGATGATGCGATGAGCATTATTCGTTCATGTTACTTAACCAACCATATAGTGAACACAACAGTGTTACAAAATGTTCAGTTGTATTCTCATCGTCATTATCATCCTTCATTTTCCCAACATTATTTGTTCTCTGCGTTATCTCTGGTCTTAATTCACCGTGCTTACCTCAACTTTACACCTTATTAAAGCATACTTTATTTTTTTCATGTTCTTTCTTAAAAACCCATTTAAGATAGCATGCGATGTGATGGCCTTTTCACTTGGAGGGCTATTCTCCTCCTGCTGCTACCACAACACACTGTTGATGAAAAAAGGACCCAACGAAAGAAAAATCTGTGTAGTTACTTCTTTTCATTATGCTGCTGGCTTGATTAACGACTTTTTATTATTTTAGATCTTCTCCGTTGATAGCATTCTTTGCATTGTTTTTCTCCTCTCAAAAAAGCATTATATAACCTCAACCTATCTCTACTTGTAAAAACGTTAATGTAGTTTGAATCCAGAGTGGAATGTCATACCAGTCTTGTATGTGATCCTCATTATTAGACAAAAAATGTTTGTGACGTTCTCCGTTTCTTTTTGTATTTTTGGATAATAATGGTGGTGGTGGTGGTGGTGGATAACCCCTTTTTCTACACAACTTTTGCTCGGTATCTTATCATGGTATCATTACATATAAACAACAACCCAAGCAACATTCAATTGCTTGCCTTGCTTGAAAATATGGAGGACAAACATGCTGCATTTTTATCGCGATGATGATTAGTAGCTTTTTGAGATATGACTCTAGAGGTACTCTATTTATTTAGGCAATAGTGGGGAAACACACGTACAGCTACCTAAACAACAGCCTCTGCTATGCCCAGTTTTCATTGTTTTTAATGTCGCCTTGTAATCTCCAAAGCATGTCGTATGATTTATACTGGTCAATTTTTACAATTGTTTAATGTTGATAAGGCGGAGTTGAAGTAGTAGAATAGTGACTGGGACTGCTGCTGTTAACCAGTTTTCTAGCGTTGGCCTGGGACAAAATAAAAATCCATTTGGCTAGGGATATTTTTTGCACGCAAAATGGAGAAAAAGTGAAAAATGGCGAAATTTATCATCATTCCAGAAAAGATTGGAAGAAAACACTTGACCTATAAAACATTTATAAGCAGAGCTACATAAGCATATAGTAAGACAGAGGTATATGTTATATATTCGTGGAGAGTTAATTTTTTACTAATAGAAAATCCATTAAACATGTTGCAAAAGTGCATGGTCCAAAAATAAATGGGCCACACTACACAAAGTATTTTTGTATTAAATTGCTTCTCGTCTCACTCTCTGTGTTCACTGGATAAAATCCATAGTGTAAATCGGAAACCATATAATATCTTCATACATTCATATATACTATATACCTAATAAAATGGTGTATGTGATAGATAGGCAAGATGATAAAAAGGAATTGCAGAAAACGGCAAAATACTCTCTTTAGCTTCTCTATTTTCTTGCCTTTTCGTTTATTGGCGTACTGCACAAAATGTTGATGTTGGTAAGTTTGGTACAAAGCTGCTGCTGCTCTGCTGGTGCAAGAGCAAAGAAGAGGAAATACTCTGGGAAATGTAATTACCTCTCTCCTTCTCTCTTTCTTCCTCCTTGGCTGATTTCTCATAGAAAAAGAATTCAGTGTAGTAGCCTGTTTATAAAACAAACTCTTGAGAGTGTACCAGCGAGAAAGAAAAAAAACCCGCAGAGTAAGCGAAATGGGCTCTTCTCTCCTTCTAGAGAGTCTTCTTGAGTCAGTGGAAATGCATGGCACGACACAGATAAACTTGTTTTTTTGCTCTGTTTCTTCTATTATTGGTCGAAGACCATCCAGCAGCAGCAGTAGTTCTGAGACGAGTCTACTTAAAAAATGAAAGGAGAAAGAAAATGGCTAAGAGGTTTACATTCTCTGAAAAATATGTCTTGAAAAGCAGCAGCAGCAACCACTTGATCCCGACTTACCATTAGAAAGTAGTAGTGGCAGTAGTTAGTTGTCTATTTTTATATCATTTTTACGTAAGGCGATACACTGACAAAAAATAAGAAATAAAATCCTAAGCTACCATATATTTCTGCTGGTGCTGTTTTTCCTCTTTAGAGAGTTTCATCTTTGCAGTTCTAATCACAAAGCTGAGAGAGTGAAACTGACGGCGCATGGTGCAGGTTTCCTTCTTCTGTGTCGACCTACATATTACAACGAGAAGCTGACATACCGTGAAAACCAAGTAAACAAAAAGGAGAAATAAGCTGAAAATATTATTATCAAGTTTAAAAGGAACAGTAAAAATTACTTACGGCAAAAGCTATTTCGTAGTATACAGCAGATATCATCAAGCAGAGAAGAAGAACCAGAGCAGATCAAAGCAAAAACCATATGAATTTCATTCTCACAGTTTTTCTTATTCGTTTTGAGTACAAGACTCGTTTCATTTTTTAATGTGGATGTTATGGTCCTCTGAATGCGCTACAAGAGAACAGAAGATATGGTATGGGGTTGCCATGCGCTTTACTGTTGTCTCCCAGTAGTGATCTAGGGCCTCTCAGTGTTCCCACCAACGAACATATTTGCTTTCACCATTTTTTGGCGAAAATGGGTTTCCGTCTATACTGAAATTCGAAATTTTACAAGGAATTAGGTGAATGGGACTGGCGTCAAGACGATGATCACGACGGCGTTTTATTATGTTGATGGCTCAAAGAAATGACTCCATTCAATAGGACGACCAAGTAGCACGTTTTCCTGTGCTGCAATCGGAACGAATTCTTTTCTGTGACAGACCTTTTCTCGTCCCGACGTCCAACCGAAATCTAGTGCAAATTACAATTCTTAGGAATGCGTGAGTGAGTAAAGATGGCTAAATGGATGATGATGGGATGGGATGTTTGCAAGTGACTGAAGCGAATTTACATCGTGACTCTCATGTACATTACTATTTTCGTCATTTCATGTTTTATTCTTTCTTTCTTTTGTCGCCCTCTCATTGTTTTACTTCTATTTTGGCTCTTTATACATTTTTTTGTGTAGAAACATAACTTGAGAAGCTATGTTCCTTTTTGGGGAAACAACGACAAAGTGAGGTAAATCACGAAACTACATGAACATTATCGTCCACATCATTCTATTCTCCTTCCATGTTTTATCCACTGTCTTATTTCTGATAGCAGAGCTTATAATACTATATACCTACACAGATGACGAAGAAATCACGCCCTTGGTGGTCCTCTGTGTTTCTTTTCTTTTCGCGTCCTCAACGTCACCATCATCATCACGACCACTGCTGAAGCAAATTTCTTCCACAAAGAGCAATCCAGACAAAAAAAACTGTTCTAGATGCCTTCCATTTTTTATCCCTTTTCCTGTCTGTTGTTACCATCACCACCACCTTGATTGCAAGTATTGTTCTTGTTCTGGTTGTGTCAGTGTGTGAGGAGACCAGCAGGTGTTCTCTTTTTCCCTTTCCCTACAACTGTTTGTCTGCCTGTCTGCTCCTTCGTTTTCTGTCAACAAAAATCCCATACCTGAAAAAACGCACACGACCAACCATAATATATAGTTCATCTCACACAGTTCACCTGTACTCCGTTGAGACACGTAGAAAGGGGAAGGTGTATTTATGGAACTTTTTTGTGACTAATTTGGTAAATGACATGATCGTCCTCATCATCGTCAGCGCTCCCGATAAACAAAAGATAGTGAGGTGGGTCGTCGTCTTTGACTTGGGAAAGGGAGAAAAATAAAGGCACTACGGGCACACCATCATAAAATATACTTTTATGCAAAGGACGTCATGCATGCATGCAAACAAATAATAATATAATGTCAGTCATTCATGTAGTTTGGTGATTTCTTGAAATTTCCCTTTTTATTTCCTTCTCTCGCTCTGTCTGTCTTGAAGGAAATGAAAAAAGAGAAAATGGATTTCCCAATGTAAACACCTTCAGCCCACACAAAACAAGTGGAGTATGGAACCAATAAACGAGCAAAAAAAAGATATTTTCTTCTTGGTGTATGGATTGGGGTGCTTAAATAAATAGGAAAAAAAGTAGAAGGAAAAAGGCAATCGATTTTTTTACTTTTCTTTGCCAGGCTATGATTCTATAAGTTTTTTACACAAAAGGAAATGCATCGATTCTTGAAGAAAAATGGCTATGTATTTGCTTTATTGTCTCTCTGTAAAAAACATGAACAAGACATAACAACAAACTAAAAAAAGAGAGACTTTCTCCCGTTTTCCATACAAAGCCAACGTTGTTGATGCACACACAGAGAGAGCATTTATTGAAGAAAGTATTTTCCACTCAACCGGATAAAGTACACACCCACTTTTTGCATAAAAAAGTCACCAGTTTTTTCCCGTTAGTTTTGTTGTATCGGTCGTCGTAGGCGGTTGTTCTGGGATGGGAATACTCCAGAGGAATAAAATAAAGACTTTATTTGAAAATGTGATGCTCTTCTTTGTTTTCCCATGTAAACGTCTGCGTTTCTCTCGCAAAGAGCAATGGCGTTGTTTTGCAAAGTTCAATACTCCACAATTTCTTGTAATGCCATGAGCCAAAGTATAAAATGTATTCAGTCATTCATTCTTCTTTCTTCGGATTTTCAACAAAATAGGAACAGTCCTAGTGGCATTAATGCTACATACATTACAGCATTTCAAGGGACACACAGTGCAAACGGAAACGTGTTCATTCGGTGTGTCATACAATGTGTATTTCAGGAAGGACATACATATATTGGATTCATAATGATGGCTTATGGCTAAATGTACATGTATAACATGCGGTAGTGGAGGAATGACATTATGTACTCCATAACACTTTAATGTATACCTTATCATTCTTTGTTGTCGAGATGAATGTCGATGTTTGACTAGTTTGTGTGCTTACTTATGGTACTACTACATGTTATTCTTGTGGCTCTCTCTCTGCTTTTGGTTCATTTCTTTGTGTGATTTTTTCCCTCTTTTTTGCATTTCCACATTACTCACCGTGATTTTCTCAGAGAGAAGAATGCAAATGCCCTAGTTTATTTTTTTCTTCTTTTTAAGTTGAAGCACTTCATGTGTGTGTGGATACGCTGCGGATACCTAAAGTACGTTTTATATTTTTGCAAATGGAGAAAAGAAAGCAGAATGGCTATGATGGCTGCTGGTACAACGTTTTGCTCCGTTTCTGTCGTGGTCCGCATTTTCTTCCGTGTGTGGAGACTGTGTGATCATGCAAGCAAGCAAGGACCTGTTTATCTATGCATACCATAACCGTCCATGATGTTCTTGAAGAGGATGATGATGTGGTTTCCTTTTGTGCAGAAAGAACAGAAATGGCGAAGAGAGAGAGAGTTTTGAGTTCCCGGAATGAATCACTTTTGGTTTTGTATTCTGTTTGGGGTACAGAACCAATGACTAGACTAGGTATATAGTAGTGCCCCACTACTATAGTTACATCCTATCCGTTTTCAAATCCGAACAAGCTTTGAAGTTCACTATAGCTACCAGTCTACAATAAAAAGTGACAAAAATATAAAAAAATCAAATGCGTTTCGAGGGACAAAAGAAACGTACTTTTTTCTGTATCGGAAAATCGAGACCCAAAAAAACTTTTCCTTTCTTTCCGATTCCTTTCTGAATTGCAAAAAATTGGAATCCAAGTTATCATTTTTTGTGTCTTTGAGCAAAAGCGAGTAACGAGGGAATGCTTTGTATGCATTGATGATGACGATATATCCACCAAAACTTGAAGAAAATGTACCGGTTATAAAAATTGGACGGGAGAGGGACGGAAGACATAACAATAATAATCATCGTGTTTCCTTCACAACTGTGTAACAAGACGTAAAGAAATTGGAATTGCTGTTGGGCCGTAGTGGAATATGGATAAAATTATGCGAGTGTGAAAATTTTGCATACTGACTGGTTGGTTAGTGGATGGGATAGTAGAAGGCAGAGTAAAGTGGAAGAAATGGTGGACATTTTCAAAATCCCATAATAACAAATAATGGGACGATGGAGAGGATATATAGCAGAACATGCGACGACAAGACAGAAAAGCAATGCAAAGTACTTTGAATGGAAAGCAGCTGTATGTATTCGATGAACATGCTAAAAAAAGATGACGATTATTATGTGTGGCTATGTGAATGTCATCATCGTCTCCTCGCAAGAAAATGGCAATAATAATAATAATGGATATGACAATTTTATTTGCTTGCGAAATAAAAGGAATTGTCGAAGAAAAATTATTTTGTTTCCTTTCCTCTCACAACCAGTCCAGCTGGCTATAGTATAGCTATTCCACTAGAATAAATTGGAATAATGTGGCTTTCTCTGGAATTGTGGTTGACGGGGAATAAAATGCAGTAAAAGCGACACGTGTACGTGCTGTGTTATTGTATTTTGTACCTTGTATGCGTTTGTAATATGCACTGCTTGTGTGCCATGTAAAAAGAGAGGGAAAACGATTGCTTTGCCTGACGCCCACTATATTCCTCTCAAGCGAGAGAGAAGAAATCCAATAAAAGTTCTGTCAATGAATTACCATTAATTAAGGTTCACAACTTCAAAACTCATTACATCTTTTTCTTGAACATTTTACTTAAAAGTCACACACTCAGATGCAGATCCGCAGTTTCCCTCTTTTAGCCTCCAGTCAAGCTTTTATATTACAAGTTGTATTTGTGCAATGTGCGTTGCTTTGCTTTGATGCTGCGTGAACCTCCTTTCATTTTCATTTCATCTCAGTCTTTTTTGTGTGGAGAAAGTTTTTCCTGGAAAGAAAATTTTCTTGAAGACTTTCTCTCTCTCTCCCGCTCCTGTCGTCCGTCTCTCTCGAGATGGGAAATGAGAAGCACAAGTTATAGTAGACGAAGAAGAAGAGGAAAAGCTTGTGCAGATTAAATCGTTACATTTTCTAATGGCTCTGCCATTCTCCTCTATTCCTATCCTCTTCCCTTTGTTCCCAGAATGGAAAAGGCGGGCAATCTTTTTTGGGCTTGGTCCCTTATGCAAAAGAAAAAAAAACTTGTTATTTTCTCTCTTGAGAGACAGACAAAGACTGTTCTATTATTCAGAGAGACCTCAAAAGAAGATGGAGACCCATACCATATCCTTTTTAGTAGTTGCACACGCACCAAGAGACCAACTCTGAAAGTTACACAAGCATAAGGGTACAGAAAGAAAATGATGGGCTACTATTATTACTACCACTGCTACACTACAACAAGGTCCAGTGGGATGCATAACAAAAAATTAAAGGACATTTCATTAGGAAAAAAGGTTCAGGCCAACTGAAACCATTTAAAAAATTAAGCTAATTTTGGAAACTGGAAATGCATCAGAACCTATACAGCCTTTTATCCTTCTTCTCTGTGTCCTATCTGCGCTGTCGTTTTACTTTGCGTTACTGCTATTTATTAACAAGATTTGCATTTTCACATTTGGCCAGTCATGTACACTTGGATACTCCCTTTTGAAATATTTATACTTGCTACCATCACTTGTCTGTTTGCTTTAATGCACATTCTCAACAAAATGGCCTTTCTCTCTGTGTATTAATTTTTCAAAGTGGTTTTCTCCTTTTATTCTTCATTCCCATCTTCTTAACCGTGACCTTTTATCCAGAGAGCTCAACTCAATACTTCTGTTGCTGTTGCTTTGCTGGAAATTGTTTATCCTCCGGGAAAAGTGTTATTGTCTCAACGACTCACTTTGTATATTCAAATAGACGTAATTTCATGCAAAACCGTCTACCTACTTTAATCCTTTCTTTCCACTACTCTTCCTGACTTGAGTGAAGCCTCAAGCCAAAGAGAGAGAAAACGACTACAATAATCCGAGTTTTAAACTAAGAAACTGCCGAGACTGTCGTCCATGTTGTCCCCAGCTTTTCTATTTCCCCTCAGTCTATAGACATCTCTTTACAACAATAAAAGTCGATGAATATTATCCATGTCCATTTTCATTTTCTGTTATTTATATAATACATTGTTCGCGTTGTTGTTCCTTCTCCTCGTAGTCATCCAAGAGGTCTTTCTCATCTCTTACGACTCGTGGAGTAGTTTGCATTTCATTGCATTTTGTTATTCATTCTGCTCGCAACTCAACTGCTGCGCTTTCAAGTATTTTATAAATAAATGCATACTTCCTATAAAATATTATGGCCATTTATTTTATTGCATTTTATTATGTGCGTCGGAAGTTGCTGTTGTGTAGTCGTCAAACAAGAAAAAGTGTTCACGACTTCACTTCACCAACCACCCCGCTGCTGGACTCACACCACCACACAACTCATCTCCTTCAAAAATATTAACGCAGCAGTGAGTGAAGTGGCGTTACGCAATATGATGATGAACAAGAAAATGATGCTGATGATGATCAAGTGACAATTCATAAAGATTCATGACGACATTCAAGAGGGCATCTCATGAACATTGAACATCATCAACACGACGATCACATCGCATCACTGAAAATACTACAACTTCTCCGAACATCATTGTTATTATCGTCTCAGCTCAAACAAAGTCGAGCGCAGAGTGAAGAAGAGTGTGCGAGTGAGCCGAGTTTTCACTAAAATACTCCTCACTAAACTTTGACTATATTTCCTCATTTTCTTCTCTTCAGCACATTCTCTCAAAGCCATCTGTAAATGATTGCTCATTGCTTCCTTCTCTGTTGCAGGAGGAACATGAGTGTGTATGCGAACAAAAAGTTGTACAAAATGAACTAGAGAGACTTTTAGCGTCATCCTCATCGCCATCATCATCATCATCTCAAGTAATTTGCATCAAACTCAGATGAATCTTCATCTGTTCTTAACTACTACTTGTTCCTTTTTTACGAAAAAAAGAACAAGTTTTAACGTGAGTTTAAAAGACTTCTTCTTCTTCCTCTTATTAAGAAAGTAGCTGTCTACAATTTTTGTACAATATTACCATTACGTAATACAATAATAAGACACGATAATTTACAACAAGTCCTATTGTTGCTAAGGCTGCTGCTGTTTTAGAAAAAGTTTCATTTGCTGTATATATTTTAAGCTTTTTCAATGGTTTTAACAGTATCTACACCTCATTGTCTCAAGTTGTTGCTCAAAGTGAAAAAAAAGTCTCAAGATGATACTGTGAGGAAAAGGATGATAATTCTTTAACACTTTTGTCGTAGTTTGTTTTGAATTTTCAAGAGATAATGGCTGACAAAGCATAAAAATGGATGAATCGGAACAAAAAATCATGACGACCATGATGAATAGCTTGTTTAGACGCTCAGTTGAGTACACACGCACAAACACAGAGGAAATTTCATAATACATATTTATAGCGTATTAGTGTGATGGTATGCAACATTTTTCATTAATAATATAGGAAGGTTGGTTATTTCATTTGTATTCTTGCATAAGACATGATGCTATAGCAGTTGCATTGCATTGTTTCCTCTTCTACGTTACTTGGAAAAACAGAAATATATTGTGAGCTAAATGTTTACTTTGTTAAATGCAGAAAGATGTTGGAACAACAGGTGCTTCTGTTCATTTATCATCAAAAGGGTTGTAACAAGTGCAGCAGAAACTACGGTAAAAGAAATTATTGTTGTTCCTAATTGCATTCCTCATATTTCTACCGTTCCTTTAAAAGGCAGAAAAATTTCTTTAGACAGAAAATAACAAAGTCTCTTTGAATGCTTGTGTGAATGATTGCAATCCGTTTATCGTTATAGTTAAGGACTACAAGTAGGTATTAAAGATTGTACTTTACGAGTCGATCCTTTACATTCATTAAAATCAAACATAATGAGCAGTCTTTATTATTATTAATATCAACATAAACTGATCCGTATAACTTATTCGTGGATCTTAAATCATTTTCAAAAAAGGAAAGTGAGAATGTTTAAGTTAAAAACATGCGTAGAAACTTACACAAACTCGACACTGAAAATTCTCAAATGGTCACTTCCAGCGGACACAGAAGCAAACAAAAAAGTTATACAAAAGGGAATCTCAGCAAATGCTATAAATTTCTCGAGAAAATGTGCACCTTTCCTCTTCTGTTCAATAATTATCATGGTCGTCGTCCGTCATTGCACTCTGACTCCATTTTCTGAAACTTACCCTTTCCAAGAAATGTGCACGCATGCAACTCTCCTTGATTCCGCCACCATCACCATCCATAATTTACTAATTAGCATAGTTCGCCCATTAAACTTGTCTTTTACGTAGACAACAGAGTGAGCAATGAAACAAGCTGTAGTAAGAAGTACGTTCACAGTTTCTCTATTCAGCTTTACCCTACCTCCACGCAGCAACACAGATGCTGCTGGAAAGAAAGTCTGTGAACTCTCAGCAAGCGGTAGCCTTGCAAGTTTTAGTGCGTTAAGAACCTGAAAACGGTACATGGCCATATAATATTCTCAAGTAGTAATAATGTCTTGTCTGGTGTCCCTGAAACACTGCAAGAAAATCTTCTCTAAATACCTACTTGTATCTATCTGCGCTGCTAGCTTTATAAGCCTTTTTCTTCGCTTTCCTTACTCATCTTGTTAGCAGTTAGCACTACATCACCAGATTTATTTCTCATTAGCACTCGCTTCAACGAAGATAGCTTTTTGTGTTCCAGAAAACTGCATTGTGCGCTTCTTTGTAAAAGGCTATTATTCCTTTTCATCGTACACCAAGCTCTCGTCTTCGTTAGTGTCTTCGTCTTTCTTTCTTTCTCCGCTTTGCAATGGAACAACTGGAAGTTAGGAATTTCCAGCAGAGAATTGAGAAGAAGAGTGCTCATTGTGTAACCATGTATTATTTAATAGAAATAAGCAAAAAGTGCTCAGGAACAAAGAAACACATGAAAATGGAAAGATTTTAGTAATTCTGAAAGTAACAATGTCAATGAGCAAAACAGGCGTGATAAATATTGAAAGTATCATAAATGAAGAGATATTCATCGTGTCTGATTGCTTTCTATATTCATGTTGGCATGTTGGTGGTGTTATTAGTCCACAAAATACATTTAAAAAAGCTGTACACAGTTAAAATAATTGAAATGAAATTGACACCTTAAAATTTATAGAGTAGAGTGAAGACACAGTAGTCTGTGGGGAGATTATCTGAAATAAATATTTTAATCATAACCTCAAATCCTTTACACATGTAACATGACACCTCTACTGAATCGACCAGTTTGTTTACTTCCATATATGCATGTATTTTTTTGCAAATCCATAATTATAAACAGATTTTATCTAGCGAATATGGCGTCGGTATTTATGTATGAATTGTTCATGCAGTAAAATTAATTGCATGTTTGTAACACTATCACACTCTCTCTAGCCGCTACTATACTACGCTCTCTAAATATTATGTAAAAATATTATCGACTTTAGCAGTCAGAGAGAGTCTTGTTATAACTATAACATATGGGGTAAATAATCAAGTATTCTTTCTATCTGTTTTGCTCGCATTCATATATACCTATGTACAGTACAGGTGCAAAATGTTTCATTACAATGAACAGTAGAGAGGGAGGGAGAGTAAAATGTAACGAGATCATTTATTTGCTGTACAATCTCACTCTTGTGTCAACCGTTTTATCGCCAAAGCTTGAGTGGGCAGGTCGGGATACCTCTCTCTCTCTACGTGTAAATGTAGATACATAAATACATCATGTTTTAATTGGGGTGACAATGAGATATTTTGTATGCAGACACGCGTCTCCTCTCCTCATCCCCATCACTTTTCTTATTTACACTACACTCATCTCTGCTTACATATGCCTATCTCTCTACTTACCTATATGCCTACGCGCAACACGACACAAAATGAACATACTGCTTCCCTTCTTCTCTTGTTTTTCTGTCCTGTGTCAGTTGATGCACGTGCACATCTTTTGCATACTTGTTTCTTGTTAACCCTTCATCATCATCTCAAGCATGCTGAAGTGAACTGCAGCTTTGCAGTAACCGTTACTAACTATTCTACAAATACACATAAATAAGGTGCTAACAATTAATGAGCTCATTTGCAAATGTGTAATAACTGCAAAGTAATAATATTTTAAGAAAAAGTGTCGTTATCAAGTGCATAGTCACGTGTATCCGTGTGCTGTATCTTGTGCGGACAATCAATATAACATGTGGATCAATATTTTTGATGATAAAAGAAAATGCTTATACATGCCAAGCACGGCTCGTAACAAATGAATAGCTAATAGTTAAAGTGAAAAATAGGACTTGCCTTACAATTACACAAAAGAGAGAAGCATAATCAATAATGTTGGTTGATATGAGTAATAAATGTTTGAAATGAACTACTCGCAAAGGAAAAGTAAATGAACCCTGTTATTTGACCATTATCATTCCAAGAATTTTGGCGTTACGTAGTGAAAAAAAAAGTGAGCAGAGAACGGACAGGGGAACGTACATAATGTAATGAACTTTATGTCAGGTAATTATACTGTGCTTGCAGACTGTTTTTGTTGTTGGAGAAGAAAATGAAATAATTGGTGTAATATATGGCTAATGAACTGGCTCCTCGTGAGATAATAATATGATGGCTGATGATCTGTGCTGCTGGTGGTACTGATACTGGTACTCGTCATCGCATCGTCGTAAGATGAGGGTTCAAAGGGGGAAAAGTCAAAGAAGCACAAAAGTAAATGGAGGAAGCACTGCTGAGTTGAGTTTTGCATACGGCCAATAACTTTTCTGTTGTTGCTGTGCTGCTGACCAGCATTTAGGTACTACCGAACTCATGATCATCAAAATAATACGTAAGGTAATGTGATGAGCTCACAGGTGAGCATCCGTCAAGACAGTTGCATGATGGATGTGGACACATTGTAATTGGCGATTGGTAATTGAAAAATTCTGCTGCTAATGATGATCATGATGGGGACGATGTATACCAAAGAATTTTTTAATGGTTATGAATGAATGGCTAAAAGTGAATGTAAGTGAGCAATGTGTGTAATTATAAGTAAAATAAAATAAAATAAATGGCCCATTTTGTAGTAAAAATGGCAGGTTACTCAAGCTAGTTATAAAATAATGATAGGATTCAACTAAAAATATTTGGGGGGTATTGAGCACATTGATCTATGCAATAATATTTAGTGTAATTCAAACTCAATGTTGGGCAAATAAATTAAGTATAATTTTGTTTTGTTACAGATTACTGGGATTTCACTATTCGGACCAAGCATCAATTTCGCTATTAGGTAAGATGAAATTTAAAATTCCGTAATATTTTTATGCAAAGAGGTCACACAGCCATTCATGTAGCAAGTGTTATATTTTTCCTAAAAAGTTTGTTGAATTTGTATTATCACTGTGAACATCAGCTTGATTTGGTCACTTCTCCCGCTTTTTTGCTGTATATTTTACCGGTGCTGTGACCAAATTTTTCGTGACTTCTTTTCGACGGTGCTGCGGTGAGTGATGATGTGGAATTGCCCACAGCGATCCATGTAACTCGGCTGATCTGGCCAGCTTTACATAAAGCCAGAATAAACTTTTATCTTTGTTCCTTGCCTTTTTGTATTTGGATTACATCACATCTTCATGTAAATGGCCAGATATGAGATGCTGTGTTCTAATTCACACATGGCTAATCCATGTTGTTCATCCTTTTACGTTTCTTGTGGTTTAGGATTTGAACTCATTGTTAGATGTCTGTAGCCTTATACATAAAGCCACGTCAAAAGTTGAATACGATTATCTCCCCTGAAATGAACGGGAGGAGTCATTGTTCTCTCTTCCGCATACTCAAAACCTACTAAAGGCATAAGAGCGTCCTCTCTTCACTCATAACATTTTTTCCCATTCTCTTTTTCTCTCTCCGAACGAAATTCTCTCGGAGTGCCCTCATGCTAATCTAATTATGGAAGAAAAGAAGCCTATCAGAGGAAAAGAAAGGAGTTTTATCTATCTTATCACTGAAGGAAATGAGCCGTTGCATTCTACTTTATACGCTTTTGCATTTCTGATGAATAGCAAAATGAAAATGTACAGATTCCATTCTACTTTTTCCACTCTATCCAAACCCGTACCATTGCTGTGTTCATCATGTCAAAAATGTTCTGTTTCTTTTCCATCCACCCACCACCACCATTCCATCTGTTTTTTTCTTGAGAGAAACAGCACACAGCGTAATGTATCCTTCTGTAATATTCATACATTCTATGATGATGATGATGGTCTGACCTTTTCAACATTATTATTATGATTACTTAGTACTGCTAGAGTATACAAAATACAGCAACGTCATAACGTAAGCACACACGTGAGTGAACTTTTTCTCCATGGAACAGTTCAACTTACTGCTGTCATTCCTCTACACTGCTGCTGATGTAGTAAAGTTATATATACACCGTCATGAAAAGTGCTTGGGTAAAAGGCATATGGCACAAGAGCAAACAGCAACGCAGCAATACAAGCCACACCACCATAATCATCATAATCATTTCCATATCGTTAGAGTGAATATAAAGCAGCTGGAAAAAGTTTATTTTCCTTGCGGAGAAGTCTTCTCAGCAAGCAGTAGTACAGGCATAGTTCATACGCACAATAAACGCACTAAAGCAAAAAAATATCTAATAAGTATCTTATCTCTTCCCATAACTTCTCATATTATCTCCTTCGCAGAACAGAGTTTAACTCTGTATGCCCATATAATATACTCTGCTATAATATGACCATCATGCTGTCTGCATAATGTACTACTTGGACTCGCTTTCTTTAAAACTAAACTTGAACAAAAAGTGGGAAAGGAGAAGCAGAAGAAGAAAGAAGTTGATTACTGGCATTTCCCAGAATACCAGCAGCAGCAGCAGAAAGACCAGACCAGAGAGACAACAAGTTTTGCAAGCAGCTCTTCCACTTGTATGTAGTGTGGCAGTATGTGTATGTGTACTGATCAGAGAAAAGAGATGAAGAGGACTTCTACTCATTATTATTATCCTCATCATCAGCAGCAGAAGCAGCATCATTACTTGCATAATAATAAACGCACCACCATCATCATCGCCAACATGCCAAGCGTGTCATCTTCATCCAAGTTGAGTTTTTGGTTGCTTGTGTTTTTAGTATGATTGTTAGTCTGGCCATATAACAGTAATAAAATGGTACTTATCAGCTCACTTGAGTGGGCATAAATAGTGGTACGCACACAGGCACGGTAGATGAGAAATGAAGAAAAGAAAAGAAAAAAAGTTTATTTTACTCTCTCTGCGCTGCTCACACAGTTAGACTATATCCAGGTCTTTTTTGTTGCTTCTCATAAATCTGACTTCATTTACAGTTGCGTGGGGGCGTGGGTGGCTCGGCCCATTCACAACACTTAACCGTCTCTCGGCTGAACAAGACTTTTGTGCAAAAGGCATCATGGTGGTTTGCTTGTGGTATAATCAAGCAAGCCCACAATAACAACGACACAAAGCGATTCTGAAATGATGACGATGATATTTCCAAGCTGAAAGCCAAGCAAGTAAAGAAAATCTAGTAATATAACAACCTTGTTGTAGGTTTTGTTTTTTGTGCGTTACGTTTGTTTGCAGTCAGTTGTCCAGTACACTGGCAGAGCAGCAAAGGTAAATGTAAACATGATGGTGGTACATGTTTTTATTATCATTACTATTGTGACGTTATCATCATTATTCCGTTCTGGTTCGTTTTTCTTTGGTTAACAGAGCACATAATAGGAGATACACAGAACTGTGAGTGGTGGTTGAATGGTACTTAAAAGGCTACGCTATAGTGACTGCTGTATACTGCTGCGATGTTTGGGCTGCTCAAGTTTTCCGGAAATCGAATCGAATGGGATAGCTATAATATAACGTATATAATAATAATAATAAGTTGTTAGGATTGGGATTGAGCGAGAAGAAATCTGTGCAAAATATACATATAGTATGCATACATGCATTTATATGTGCAGTGTATGTACATACAAGGAAGGACATGGATGAGCACTCTCTTGACAAAAACGACCAGCAGCGGCAGCAGAATAGACGCTATATGGCATGGAATAGAACATGGCGTTATGTGTGAAAGCCTTTTTTGAAGTACTCCAGGGAACTATTTTCTCGCCAGATTCACATTCACAGCATCCGAGAGAGTTGGAGTCAGTGGTGCGAGAAAACTTGACAATTTCACTTGTTCACCCTCGACGGACCAGCTAATATATTGTAAAAGGGCTATAATAACGTTTTCCATAAAATGTATGTACGCACACACAGTAACTAGCTATATATCCCTTGTCTGTCCGTCCAGTCTGCAAAAAAAGAGGTTTTATTTTCCTTCTCCCAGGAAAAGGTATAAAAAAGCTGCTGACTAAGTCTCGCGGTTCATTGTACAACAAATTTTCACTAACGCCTGCTTCAGAGAGAAAATCTCCGTGTAACATGGAAGCTCGCTTTCTCTCTCTCTCCTACACACCTACACCTGCCATGTTATACCTTTGTGTTTTCTCCATGTCCTCGTCTATAAAAATGGTATCGTTGCTGTTTCTCCTAGTTGTTCTATTGTGTTATATCGACTTGTTAGACTCATCACTGGCTTCTCTCTCTCTCTTTCTATTTTGTGCAACCAGCAGCAGCCTTGCCTAGTCTGGCATTTACCTTGATTTTTTTTCTCCGGAAATAGAACCGATCTGACATCAACAAAACCACACATGTAACACACTCCCACATTCACCACTGCCACTAATAAACCTCTTTCTATGTTTGTTTTTCCCTTTGTTCTCAACAACGCAGACATACAAAATCAAAACAGGAAAGGTAGAAAGGAACACCTTTTTGTTTATTTATGTTTCACCATGTTTGTAAGGCTGCCTTGTAAATAGTACGTAAGCGTAAAAACAGCCCATGCTCGATCATCATCATCATCAAAAGAGAATATCAAACCAAACCACAAGAGTAGTGTAGCGGCTTGGCGTAGTAAAAGTGGAAGGTGATGTATTACAGTTAGGTGTAAGTAAGGAAAATCATCAGTAGAAACAGAATTTATATTCATTCCAGTTTGATTACGCAATAAAACGTCTGCATAAAAGGGGGAAATAGAACAAGGAAAAGTTAAGAGGAAAGTGTGTAGTACATAATATATACTCAAGTACCTAACCAAATTATGAGTTTTTTATCTATGTAAATTGTATTTGGAATTTTCACGGTCACTGCACTTCCATCCAATAAAAACTTTTCAAGTCAAGTTTACTGTTTATTGATTAATGAGGTGGTGCTGTATGCGTGGGTATGCTGCATTCTGTGGTGAAGAAATAAGTGAACTCTCTTTTTTCTGGTAGGAAATGTCGATACGGATTATTTCTTCCTTCGCTTCTCCTCCGCTTTAGTGAATGCAACGAACAATAAAAAATGAGAGGAATGGAAAGAAAGAGTAATCAAAAATGAAATGAAGTGAAGAATAGAGAAAAACACCGAAAGACCTCGACAAGAGTTTTTATAGGCACTCACTTACGTAATGTGTAGTGTAATCATAATAGAACAAAAAAACCGCCGACTTCATACTGCATGTTTTACTACTACGGCTTTCTTTTTCTGCTAGAATTATAAATCAAAGTTGTACTGCATTTTTTGTGAATAAACACAGACAAGTACTTTGTAGAGGAAGGAACAAAACCGTAATATTTCACTGAAACAAAAGAGCTAAAGTTGAGAAAGGGAAATAGTAATGTATGCATAGACTCTACCGGGAAGACTACAATGAAAGAGAATGCACGGGAAAAGGACGGAAGGAAGAGAAAAGAAAGGCTTGCAGTCTTTCATTTTTAAATGGAGGAAACGAACGAGGCAATGGAAAAAAAGAAAACCACAAAGAGAAATGTTACCATTCCTATGAAAAATTTCCATTTTTTCTTCTACTTCTGGGGATACATACAAATATATACAATTTGTGGTTAGAATTTTCCGTTTCTTTCTCTTTCTCGTCACAACTGCACGATGTCTGCTTAAAGCTCGTCCGTTGCATGCAAAAGATTCATACAATGACAACAACTGAAACAACAATTCCCCTTTGTTTTTCTTCGCCACATGCAACTTTCTCTTTGAAATGTTCAGAATCAAAAAATAGCTTCCTATTTTATTGTCCTTGCTTTCTCGTCGTCTGTGTCTCGTCTTTTTTCCTTCGACTCAACGATGTACACGAGGGAGTATGTGTGCATGTCCCACGAAACAGTTGGTTGGGTAGAATATTGATATTATAAATCCAGTAAAAATGAATGGAGTAGAGTGGGGAGAGAGAATAGAAAAGGGATAGAAGAGAAAACGACTTCCCATGAGGTTTTCTGTATGTGTGTATGTGCAGTTCAGCTTGACAACTGATGCACATAAAATATGCATATGGTTCTTCTTCGGTAGTTTGTTGAGGGCGTTTAGAACAAAAGAGGAAAATGCGTAGAAATGAATGAACATATATAGGGAAAATATTTATACGTCAATAGTTCAATTGGTTGTTACTCAAAATAAAACTATTTATAGGTATGCTTTAATATGCTTTGGATCAATATAGGATTTTAGATCAATGGCTTATTGCTTGCTTTAGCCCAGAGTTCGCCCAAAGAAACTCGTTCAAAACTCGTTTCCCTTTCTGTTGTGAATACCAACACACAAAACATTTTATGTCTTTTCCTTTCTCATTTGCGCTCGTTCCACAGCGCATTTCTCGAATTCAAAAGGGAAGTTTCTGTGTGTAAGAATTTATTACAATGATTCCACTTGCAAAGTCTGCAACAACAAACTGCTGAAGTAGAAACAGAGTTAAAAGACCTGAGATCACGGCTGCATAATCTTCCAGAGCCGAGAGCCTGGCTCGCAGAACATGAAGGGTCTGTGATATACGTAATGTATTAGTG
>JAHZMV010005164.1:4247-22060 GCA_027743765.1 Coecobrya sp. COE2 | reverse complement strand
TAATAACCTTCGTGTTTTTCTATTCGTCTGTTAATCCGCTGTTTCGTCCCTTCCATGAATAAAATTAAACAAATTGCTCATTCCTGTTTGAATGTTTTCGTACCAACCGAACCAACTTACCTCAAAACTACAACTTTTCAAGTCATGCAAATCTAAAAATAAAAATGAAGCCATATAACATGTTGCTGCGGCGTGCATAAATTATGGAAAAAGACAGTAGTAGTGTGAAGTGTGAAATGTGACGTATAAAATGCCTCCTAGTAAATATATTTTATATGCATAGTTTGCTGATGAGCAAATTAACCCTTTACCCTTTCCGTTTTTTTTCTCCTTGTGATTTTCACAGCGAATTGATTTATGAAAAGCAAAAAGGGAGTTAGCGCTAAATGGCATTATTTATCTTTTCCATGCAACTGTAAGTACCTACTCTCCAATATTGTGTTGGTGAATACATACAATGCATTTTTTGCAATTTGAGGTTTGCAAATAAGAGTCAACAAAGTCCTTTGAATTTCTTCAGATTGTCAATACATAAAGAGGGACTTTTATAATCATAATTATTATGGAATTCCAAAACCTTTGCCTAGATTAAACTCATTTAATATATATTTGAATCTATTAAACGAGTAGGACAAGGACAAAGATGAATAAGCACCATTTTCATGCGGCATGTAGTGGTAATGACTGCAATGTCGGTGACGTTAGAGTTGATATTATTATAATAATAATGAAAATGAAAGTAGGTCCAATAATGCGCACAGGGGATTTAGTGCTACGTATATTTTTGTTGTTTTGGGGGTTACATCATTGCCTACGCAGAAAATAAAAAGTGCATATATTGATTGTTTCACTGGTCCAGAACTTCTTACTTTACTCATTAAAAAATACATAATATTCTAAAGGCATCTTCATTAACTCTATGTAAAACATTATTTTTTTATCATTAGAGGCGAACACTTCCAGCGTTATACTTTGAAAAAACTAAATAAATGAAAGCATATACGTAAAAAATGTCGTAAAAAATGTAGCAAACAAGTACTTAAGAACTTGGTTCAGAAAAATGCTAGTTTGGTTAGTCATCAGATGAAAAGCATCAGATCGCAACAAAAGTGTACAAATGACAACAGTGCCGCATTGTGAAAAAATGAAGATGCGCTGATGAAGCAGAGATGTGGGCTGGTACATATTCTCATTAAAAAATACATAATATTCTAAAGGCATCTTCATTAACTCTATGTAAAACATTATTTTTTTATCATTAGAGGCGAACACTTCCAGCGTTATACTTTGAAAAAACTAAATAAAAGAAAGCATATACGTAAAAAATGTAGCAAACAAGTACTTAAGAACTTGGTTCAGAAAAATGCTAGTTTGTTTAGTCATCAGATGAAAAGCATCAGATCGCAACATAAGTGTACAAATGACAACAGTGCCGCATTGTGAAAAAATGAAGATGCGCTGATGAAGCAGAGATGTGGGCTGGTACATATTTCCAACTTTGAATAATTGGTTTCTCCAGATTTGGTACCAAGCTACTTTACGATGTAACCTCCACTGTTTGTGCGACCTTGAATGAGAGCTTTTAAATGGACTATCAGATAAATAACTCATGTATTGGGTCAAACCTTCTGAGTTGGTGACTGGGATATTGATGCTAACCTCAATTGTATCAGTGAAACCAATCTTTCTAATGGATTCATTTCGTTTCATTGAAATATAAAGGAATGGAAGGTTATCGGATCCCGACAATTTTCCAATAATTGCTATTGCGCATATTGAGTTTTGTATAAGATACGTATTTTATATTACCAGTACATACATTTGACCACAGAGCGTCGTTTGCAATTAAATATTGAGTAAATGATTTGTGCATCTCTTGTGATACTGCGAGTTTCAGTACCACATTAACAAAATCGTAAATTAATTTTCCTCTTATCAGATTTACCACCTTTCGTTATTCACATAGTGTTAAGTTTCATTACAACGATTTTTGCTTCAAAATCTCATAAATTTAGTTCTGCCCACGTTTCTTCATTACCAGAGCAAAAAATTCGACAGATTCATTCATTTCAGATATTTCAGACTGGTTGCATGACATAAAAACTTTTGGTTTCTGCAATCGCATGACTTGATATGAGATTTTAGCCCATTTTCTTAACGAGATCTTGGTCTAACTAGGAGCAGAAAGTAGACTTATCACATCAAAATAAGTTTCGTGCTCTGTTGCAGATACGAAACTGATGAAAAATAGACATTTGCAAAGGCACATGATAACAAATTAACTTGCCCATGCCGTATAGCCGAAATACCGAGCAGGTGTGCTTTCCCGAAAGGTAGACTGACAAGAGACTTGTGAGCACGCGAGAATTTCTTGTATTCGCCTTTTTATTATAGATATTAAGGTAGGTTACTTCAACAAAGATGTACTTATCAGTAGTGTGCTTTCGCCTACCAGAAGATATTATACTCGACCATAACGCACTTAATCTTTTCATTCATCTTATAAATCTACTTCTAGCCTTAGGCAATGTAATGGCATACTATTGTAGTAGAACTTCGAACAAATAAGGATATACAAACAAGACACGCAATAAGCACGTTGATTTTTCATACACAATTTCCGAATTTTAGAAAAACTCCGAGTACTGTAACCAACAGTATAACTTGTTCTGTACAGTACAACACATAGTTAGTATTAGTGTGAAATATGAAATATTATATTATAGGGGATATTATGTTAAAATTATGTCACCTAAATAGGTATCTTCCCACGTAGGACACGTGCTCAATCATTGACTAAAGTTAAGTCCACAACGCGTACTTATTATATTGGTATATACATTAGATTGGTGTCTATGTTTTTATATATCCAATATGAGCATTACGCGTTTGCAGTTACAAGTGCATATCAAATATCCAGTAATTAAATACAAATTCTGCCTACAATAGCGTATTTCTCTATATTAACAAGGGATTTTTGCTACAAAAAACAACTCAAAAGAAATAGGTGTCAGTAATTGTTGTGGGATCATGTAATTAATTCCAAGGTAGTAATTTGTCTCACGTTAAAGAGTCATTGGAGGATAGAAGAGATAAATACTGGCCACGTGAATGCCATCAAAACTATGCGAAAATTAACTAATTCTAATGATTACATAATATTAACGAATACAGATACCAAAGGACATTTGAAACTTACGCCTAATCAACTATTTGAGTGGACTCTTGATACATTCACTCTCGTCATGAAAGATTTACCAAAATGTTACGAGGGAATATCATGATTACCTATTTTACTAGTATTCGTATTTTATTTACACTTTGTTAAAAAAACTTTAAGAGCGAATAAGGGTTTTTATTTGTAAAAACGACTACCAATTTTTCTGAAGATTATCTTCGAGACAAGGACCAACACTGATATTTCTTCTGATAACAACCTTGCGTTAGTAAAGCCTGTCATTTGGTGTGTAAACGCTAATTATTCCCTTCACATTTAACAGCTATAATTATAGCTCAATTACATACATTCCCTATTTACTCACACTTCCCTAATGCCAATTTACTCATTTACATATTATACGAATAAGCTACTGACTATATCATTCTTTTTTGCCAGTAACATTGTTTTTTGCAACTATCACTTTCATTTGTCATTTGAAACATTACAAAAAGTTGCGACATACGAAAACGTCACGTACATTCAATTTGTACTAGTTAATGTAACAATGTTCGATCAATTAGAAAAGTATGCTCAAAACATATCAGACATTCTCTTTCTTTCATACTTTCTTAATGTAACGTGTTTCAGCACCTTCACACTTTCCAATTTGGTGACAAGTCCCGAAAGTTAATGAGTCATTATTACATACATAATAAAGCAGAGCATTTCTATGAACTGAAAACCCGATTCCATTATTTATTTTTCATATTTTTAGAAAACTGACAACTGGCAAGTTGAGTTGATATAAATAGGAGCGCTAATTTTTCCATCGTTTTAATAATAATTTTTTAAAGATTCTACCGCAGGACTAATGTTTACCGTAATTTTTTTCTTACAAAAGAAAGTAAACTTGTACACATGCAATAAAACATATAACATTAAAATAATTATCTTGACTATTAATCTCCTGTTGCATTCATTCTGTGGAAAATCGCTTTAGATTCTCATTTTTGCTGCATAATTCGAGTCCGCAAAATACCTACATAATTGTAAAAGATAAAGTATAAGAAGCTGAAAATGATGAGGAACGTGTTGAAAACAAAATCATAAGAGTGATTTGAGGAGGCGGTGGAGCCTGTCACACACACCATTGTTGTTTTATGATTATTGCACCTAATATTACACCGTTTGATGACGGCGATGAAGAACACAAAACGCATAATGTGTATAAATTATAAACTATTGTCAGCTCAACATAATCACCATCATCTTCCTTTTCTTTTAATGCTGTCCAAAGATGGGGATTACAATGCAGTTGTGTGTGTAGAGAGGGAGAGGTGTAATGATGTGATGATCACCATCATTATGACAAATAATATCGCCAAATCATGACCAACTTGCAATACATTTCATTCATTGTTGTTGTTATTATTGTGTTAGAGGGGGAATATACAACTTTGTAGAATGCGCAGTATTGCACATTTTTGCACGGTGTACCTATACCAGCAAACTGAAAAAGAATGACAGTTATAAAGAGTAATTATAGTAATAAGGCATGATGGATGCAACAATAGGCTGGTTTTTAATGCCTTTCACATGCATGAATTATCACTTTGTCTGAGAAATAGATATATTGTAACAATAGTTTAAGGGGTAGCATTTACTAATATTATGCCTACGCGAATTTTTCGTTAAAATTTTTCTTAATTTTTGATATTTTTTCTTCAACAGGTTCAGGTCTTCATAACCTAGTTATAGTTGAGGATGGAGGAGGCACTGCCGGCGCAGGAGATGGCAAAGTATTTGCGTATGACAACCCGGGATTTATTGATGAATCTTCAGAAGCTAAAAGTAAGCCGATAACAATTTTTAATGATTGAGTAAACTTCTGTTTTGTAAATGGTGTTTTGCTTTCTGGTTGCTATATTTCAAATCGTTATACAAATGATTGTTGCATTTAAGTGTACACGTTTAGTAAGTACGCACACGATACAAATTTTTTTAGAATGCATATTGCATTCAACTCATATAATATTCGATTAAGACGACACTTGCATGTGGGAGGTATGTTACTTGTCCTCCAGCTGCATAAAATGCATTGTAATCGATTTATTATTAATATATTTAACTCAATCATATATTCATACAACTACTATCTTTTAATAAAGATGAAGTACCATTTTATACACTCGTTCAATTCACTAAAATAGTGGCATTAGCAATAACTCATTTTGGAGAAGCGGCACTGCAACACGCAACTGCAGTGTGGTGGCAAGAAGGAATGGGTACAACCTAAATGTCGCTCTTGGCTGGCAAACCTACGAGAGTTAGTGGTTCAAGTATTTTCTTCAACTTTCTTCTCGTAGTAACTCCTCTCACTCTAGTGGACCATGAAGGGATTTTTGTAAGAAACCAACAATGATCATAAATATTGCTTGCTTGCTTGTTCCATCACATTTTTTAAACAACTGTTGACTGTATTTGATACATCGTCTAAATCCATTTGACATCTTGCAAGTAACCTGTGATGCATATATAATCTTTTTTCGAAGAATAGATAATAGCTAATCTGCCTGATTTCTCATTGAATACAGAGCACACAATGCAGCACACATACCTAAGCATTTGCTGACCAAAGTTTTCAGTTCAGGTATCTATACAAAGTTGGTTAAAAAACCTGCGTACTCTTCATTTTTACTTATACTACAACAATAGTAAGTTGAAAGATCAAGGAATTTTCACTACATAACTCTATACAGAGCAGCAGAAAGATTCACAAGAATTATGTGGGGGAAAGAACTTGTTGTTGTTACTAGTACAGCAATAGTGAATGATAGTGGTTTTCTTTCACAAAATATGACGAAAGTGGTACCAGCATAGCAGAGCGCAGCGGCAACATAATATAATAACCTTTATCGCCACTATCGCCAACCAACAACACCATTTCTCCTCGGCCACAGAAAGGAGCACTTGTCGTAAACCTACTCTCATCGTCATCTCTTTGGTATATATCAACTATTCAGCCACAAAAACATTCATAAATTCCTACCTTACGTGAATAATTATTTTGATTCAACTAGAAATGGGTTTGGCCATCATCTTCCTATGGGCTGGTCATAATAATCCGACCATTTTTTATTATTACCATAAACTTATATGTGTATACGATGATGATATTATTGTTGTTAAATTTGAGAGTTGGTGCACACACAAGACGCGACTATGAGTACAAGAGACGTTTTTTATACTCTACGTAACAATAACAATAGTAAAAAAATCTTCACGAGAAGATCTTTAAAAAATGTATGTGCATCTCTACGAATGTGTATACATACCTATATTTTACAGTCTCATCATTGTATCATTATCTATATCGGAATAAATAAGTACGTGACCCCATCGCTTCTAGACATGGTAGAATTAATAATCACCTCACCTCGCTCCCACTGTTTAAAGGTATGAGGCTACCTACCTATATTAATATACCGACAATAAATAAATATGAATGCATTAATGCAACACATTAGTATTCTGCTCGAGTTTCTCCCCGTGTGTTCTCGTCTCTTCAAGAAGAGAACATTGATTCAAAGTATTACTACACACATACATATTGGTACACACACGCTTGCATATGTGAGAGATGTATTTATAATAAATTTCTAATTAAAATATTTTGGATAATTGGATAAACCGCTAGAGAACAGTAGGAGATAAAGAGAGCAATAAATAGGAGATTTGTTTTCTCACTTTGTTGATAACTCGCAGGGCTGTTGGAATGAATGGAGGCTATAAGGGTAAAACTAACTAGGTACACACAGGTGGGTGTATGCTAAATTGTTGACCAAAATTATTGAATCAAGGTATCCATAAATGATTCACATGTTTGATCTTCAAACGCGTATTGTATAATAATCGGATAAAAATGCAAGTATGCTAATTATAGTAAAGTAAGCAAAAGTTATACCTTTTGCTAATTTTCACTGATGCCAAATATACTTGCTTAATATTTTCCAATGAAAAGTTTACACAGATTTGTCATAGTCATATTTATTCAAACAGAATATACTGTACATTAGGTTCAAAATTTATTAAAACGACATTTGCCGAGTTCATACAAACAGCAAGTTTCATAGTATGCAGTAGCAGCAATTTACAAAAGAATATCTTCATTGTATCTTTGAAATCATTGTTGCCCGGCGGCTGATTGCAAAAATCCACATATATTGCAAAAAAATTTCAGGTGTGTCCAACTTTATGTCATCGTCTAACTTAATGGATCATTAACAAGCTCGGAGATGAGCTATGCAATTTGCACGGATTGGTGCCCGCGGCTTATTAATCCTTTTCAGTTCATCATTGTGCTTATTTTTATTTTCACCTCGTACATAGTAAATCTGTTAACACTACGTTAACGCGTCTTAAATCCATTTTTAAAAATTCAGTAGGATGCAACTGCATATTATTATAAACGTAGAGATTCCTTGGAAAGGATAAGTAGTCAAGACACGAGGTGAGGACTAACAAAGAGTAAATCTCGCTTTATATCTATCTGCTGTAGGTATTGCTGACTTTTAAGTACTAGTAGTACACATTTGATACAACAAACAACTCTTTCTCTCTAATGTTTTCATGGGCCCAGTCAACTCATATTGTTCTAGTTTTATAACCACATTATACTCTACTAATCTTGACGAGTTAGTGCGGTATGTGGTTATATTGACGTATTCTTGTTGTTGGACCAGAATGGTCGAATATACGGTATCCATTTAGGTATTTAAAGTTTAGATCCTTTTAGCTTGCTTGTCTAGTCGGCATTTCTTTTAAGGAGAAGTAATAGTATAATATATAGGAGGTGTAGCGGCGGCAGCAGCTTCCAAACGATTCAACACATAATAAAATTTCATTCTCACAGGTTCCCTACAAAGATCAAAAACGTAGATTCAACGCACCTGTCAGTTTTCTTGAGTAATTAACTTCAGTATGTACACACACTCATTCCTAAATACCTTCTTCTTCCTCCTCCACAAAAAAGTAATAAGAAGATTAATGTCTAGTAAGGTTCATTAAAAATGCGTCAATACGTCACGATTTTTCGTCATTTTATATGGTAAATGCAAAGGATGACATGAGCTAAAGTCTTGTAGGTATTTGGATATGAGCAATTAATCAAGACAGCAAGGGTAATGGAATATTTTATGATTTAATGGCGTTTTGAAGAGAAAAAGATGTTGAAAATACATATAAAACTGTGGGGGATATACATAGGCACCATTATAATACACTGGTATTATATACCGTCTATTCATCATTAGAAACACAAAACCTATTCATTTAACGCATAAATGTTAAATGATAAAAGCTCAAATAAAAATGAATTACCTGTCGAGCGGAAGGAGATAAAAGTACGAGAATGTGAACATTATAGACGAAATATGAGATTAATATTGCGTTGAATTGAACAGCATACACGTTTTCAGCGTACGAAAGAAAACACAAACAACTGGTCTGTCAGTATAGTAATGGCAAGTAAATCGTCAACATGGCTTCATCTTATCCTTTTCATCATTATTACCAAGAATTTTTTTAGCAAAGTTATGGCATACATGAAAGAGAGTGACAATAAAGGTGGAATTTAAAGGGATAGTCATGAAGTAAGGGTCAGAAGGTTAAGGAGGAGCAGAGGCTGTAATACTATACCAATTGCCATATAAGATGATACTAGAAAGATTATCATCAAATCAGAATTTACAACATTTTACAACAAAGTCCACCAATGGTTCTACGAGCATGCTTTTAAATAACTGAGAGAAAAGTTTTCTCTCAGAAAACTCGAGCGTTTAAAATAGAAGCATAATTTACACTTTAGTTTATCATTTTTTCTAAAAAGAAAATAAGTGAAAAGACAGATATGGACTAGACCCTACCAACTTATCTTGGCTTAGATAGTATCTGTAAAAGAATTGAAGGCATTTTTACTGTGTAGTATGTAAGAAATTTTAGGAAGGAGGATCTCAGAAAGATGTCAGTTTTACTTTAAAATATTTACATGTAAAATTAAACACAATTTCTTGAAAATTCTGACACATTTTGCACCTGATTAAGTGAGAGTGTCGAGTAAAAGACTTGTGTTGTAAATGAATACTTGAATACAAGGTCAGCAATATTAGTTGCTATATGCGTGCCTTATGCAATGGATTCAACATTTTACTATTTTACATGGTAGTAGCATGTCATGTAATAATGCACACAATTCTGTTAATCAGATAAAATACTACTCAATTTGGTGTGCATTATCCAATTATATGTATTATTTACATGAGTTGCATATAGTGAAAATAAAAGTTCTCAGCTTTGAAAATTCTGACACATTTTGCACCTGATTAAGTGAGAGTGTCGAGTAAAAGACTTGTGTTGTAAATGAATACTTGAATACAAGGTCAGCAATCGGTATGTGTAAGTTGCTATATGCGTGCCTTATGCAATGGATTCAACATTTTACTATTTTACATTGTAGTAGCATGTCATGTAATAATGCACACTATTCTATTAATCAGATAAAATACTACTCAATTTGGTGTGCATTATCCAATTATATGTATTATTTACATGAGTTGCATACAGTGAAAATAAAAGTTCTCAGCTTGAAATAAATGTTTTCATTCATGTTGATATTCCGTAATGGAATGCGTATGGTCCGCGATATGAAAGTGGTAGGGTTGAAGAACATCTTGGAAAAATAATTGATATGACTCAAACCACTTAAGGTAACGCGAAGACTCCACAATTGCTTGTCTAAATGGGAAATGTAGAGAAAAACACGACAAACTATCTGATATGACCATTTCTTTTAAAGTCGACCTTTACGAAGTTGAACACATGTAGGTATTAGCCATGCATGCAAGACAAACTTATTATATGTACCAGAGGACGAGGAGATTGCAGCTAATCACATAATGTCTGTCTGCATCTTGCAACAAGAGCAAAGGTTGCATGATAATGCACTTGCAGTCGGTTGTTGGTTATCAGGTGTATGTGTATATTTTCATTTTTTCATAATGTGTAAGTCGAGTCCGGCAAGGCAATTTTTCTTGTAGCTATTCAGATTACGTGTATCGTAAAACACAATGGATGTTACCTCCATAACTGTGTCAGTGAGGTAAAAATGTTAAACGATAGTGCAACAGACGCTACAAAAAGTTGTAATGGCCATTTTATAATGAGGAACGTAATCATCTCTGTTCAGTACACAAGTTGGCTCCTGGTCGCATCGCATTACTTTCGCTGCGGGACACGCATATTTCTCCACATGAATCTAGTTTTCTGGTACAATAAACAAAAATGAATCTTAAGAAAATGCTTGCTATAAACTTTGTCGTTAGTATATCAGAATTCGAGGTGTATGGTGCAAGTATGGTAATATCCATTTCATACATATTTTCAAAAGAGAACAGCCCTTCCATAGATCACACAAGGTCATCACTTACAACAATCAGTATCTCTAATAACCTTACAAAAGCTAAAAATGTTTCATAGCTGTTAATACAATGCATTGAGGGGTGACTTGACGGATGAATAAAATAACTGTTGAAAAACACAGTTAAACGTTACGACACTAAGACGAAAGAATTTATTTGAAATATTTATGAGATTAATGTATAATTACAGCCTTAAATGTATTGGTTTGTTAAATTGTAATTCAAATAACTTGAAGCGATTGAGAAATTAATTCAGCATACAGATTTGTGAACTTTATATTACCTGCTTCATTACTGCTTTTTATCATTATATTTTTGAGATGGACATGTTCATAATTTAGTCTATTATATTTACTGGTGGTATGTACTGGCGGAAGGTAATGCAAGACAGATTGCATTTTGCCTATCAACATAGGCACACTTCATTATGAAATATTGACAAGTAAGCTCGTTCCATTGACAAATCATTTATTACATTGCGCTTCTAGAAACATCTAGAGGCAAACTAGCATAAATAAAGACGGATCAAAAATAAATCTATACAAAACATACAGTGTAATATGAAACAAATCAAACTGCGACAATTTTAGGAAAACCGACAGGGAAATCAGCTAATATATGAAATACAAAATATGCCTCCTGCATGAAAAGTTTTTGTGGATTTCCTAGAGTAAATATTATACATAACGCAGTCCTCACGGAACGGAGTGTCAAGATGAGAGTTACTATAATATACGTATATTGATAAATTGCAATTGCCTGCCAGTAGCATTATCAAAAACATCCATTTAGCATTTATTGATTGAAGGACGTGGCCCGATTCCCACGATGCGTGATTGATCTAACATTATCTGCAAAATGTAATTGACTTGCCCATGCTCATACTATGTAATTGAGTTACATATTATGCATAAAATGCATTACTTATCTACATGCAGTGAGCGTGTATAGGTAAGTAAAATAAAAAAAAATATTGTACAGAACATATATTACAACAACAGCGGTATGACTAAATTTCATATTTTGCTGTACAAACATCAATCAACTTTGTAATGAAGATGTAACATAGTATTCTACAGTCAGAGCGAAATGGTGACCAAGCCTGGCAAGTGATTAAAGTAGCTGATATGAAAAGGAAGAAATGAAAATCAATCAGAAAACAGTAGGGCACAATAACTGATAAGGAATGATCAAACCAATCAGCAGTGAAAGTCGTAAATTCCCCTCACGTCAATTGTTGTTCATTGCCTATTTGAGAAGGAAGAATCGAAATATCATTATTCACAATGTTGTATCGCCATGATAAAATCAATAACTTAATCAGATGCCTTGCTCAATCCCTAATCCATTAGCTTCATTCAATCACATTACATAAGAGCCTCCTGTATCAGAATTCAGAAGCACTCTAATAGCATCAATCATCTTCTCTTCGATGCTTTAGGAAGAACAATTTGCAGTCAGCATACACACATATTTATGCAAACCTCGTAACAGTTTAAGGATGAGGTCAGAATTGAAATGCTATACTGAATCCTTGTTCCTTCTTCGTGTCATTCGTCAGTGTTCCAAATGTGTTAAAATGTACGAATTGGAGAGTCAATGGCAATCCCTTACATTAGGTCTCCTCAATTAACGTCACTGTTATCTGATTTGTACCTAATCTCAACATGATGCGAAATATGCAACAAACGAACGATTGTTTCGTTTAGATCTAAACATTTCCATAACTTTTTTAAAGAGCAATTTTGGAATGCATTTGCTGGAATCGATATAGTCGTTTTTGTCTCGTCTGACTTCATGATACAAACTAGTAAAATATGTAATTGTACATGACGAAGAGTGCAATGTTCGTGATTTCCTGATTTTGTACCCATGAAGTGCCTCTTCATATTATGGTAATCCTAGCCAACTCATAACTATTCATAACCTCGAGAAATAAACATACCTATTATAAGTATACAGTAGGAATATACCCTAACTTGAGCTAATTATAGTTTATTTTACAAGTTTTGTGGTACCATCTTCATCTTTTATTCAAATACACTAACGGGCTTCCAGCTATAAAATTGTATTGTGTCATGACGGATTTTACAAAGATAAGAAATTCAGTTCAAAAGGTACACGAAGATTTAATGGCCTGCATAAAATTTATTATTACAGAGAGGCGATTTAATGATAACTCACTGGTATATTTCCATAATAATATATTTTTGCATGCAAATAACTACGCACACTTCTTGTAATTATAAATACTACACGGTTACAACATGAACTGTGCAAAAACCCTAGTACAGTAGTACATAATATTATTGTAGAAACTTGAAACTATAAAGACGAAGGGCAGCTTTTTTACAATTATAAGGCATACATGATTTTTTATAACAATAAAATATTATGTATTTTGTACAAAAAAACATTACAATTTAGATTTAGATGCATAGACATAATAATATGGCTAAATTTTTGACAGATAAACTTTAATGGAGTATCCTTATTGTTCTTTTAGTATTACACATTTTTTCTCCATTTCTAAAAAAATGATAACTGATGAAGGAGTAAATAATATATTCTTGCGTCTATATTGCAAACAATTCCAGATTTATATGAAAATAAAGGAAGCTCATATTATTTCGTAGCTGACCAAAGGAAGTTATACCATATACGGACATAAAAATATTTATACGCTCCATTTTGCAAATTCCTAACCTTCCAGCTAAAACGAATTTGTAGAAGAAGAACGTGACTTAAATGGTCTTGAGATGTGAATCCTCGATGTTGATGGCATCATCATTTTTTTATCATCAGAGAAGATTGTAAAGATCATCCTAACGTAACCTTTATTTTCGGCTGTAATGATTGCGGTGGTGGTTAGGAAGCAAAGTGTTTTATACGCAAACTTTAACACGTTTGACAATCAAAGAAGAGGCGCACTTGCAAAACAACGGATAATCGTGGGTCTATGCTTCTACACGCAAAAAATTCCTTTTATGTATATTCGCCAAATCCTCAAGTCTAAATAAGCCATTCACTTTTCTTCCATAGATAAACAATAAAGTAAAAGTTTGCTGTAAGCCTTCCTTCAGACATGATATGCGATAACTCAATTAAGTATCTCTTCTCGTGGTGGTTAGATAAGATTAAAATATTAAAACGGTTATATCACAGCGGCATATTTGTGACTTCATTAATGCGAGCTATCACTTTGAAATTACACGATAAACTAAAGATGGTAAAAAATGCATGCAAATACATGGAGGTCTATTGCCAGATTGCAAATAAATATCTTTATGTGTGTGTGCCGTATTCAGTGTTGAATTTTTGTCATAATAAGTTTGTTAAATATTAGTTAAAATATTGAAATGGCCAAGCAGAGCAGATTAAGGACAAAATGGTATAAGATACGATATAATATGAGGACTGAGAACATGAGGATAAGTGGAAAGCAATTGTAAATACAATTTATGTATATAAAGGGCTTGTAAATGCTTAAATGTTTTATGATGCAATCAACACTTTATTTTTTTCTTATTTGGTTTTGCATTTATAAGGAGTAGTTGTAGGAATCATTCAAGATATTCATTCAAGCCATGTAAACTATGTAACCTTCAGAAATGAGGTTATTGCTAAGAGGTTAGTCCTGGATAAATTAAATTTTTTTATCGTTGTTGGCTATTGTTAGGTATAATGCAACCATCAAGTCTTGAAAGAAATTAAGATTTTATATCATCAGCATATGCACGTGCGTATATTTTTAACAAGTCTTTTTTATCTGCGCCACTGAGTCCATTTGATTTTTCATTTAAAGGGCTATGTTATTCTATTATTTCGTGCTAATAAGGTATGAAAAGTAGGTACGCTTATTATATTTATTGGCAGTTGTATTTAAATACTTTCAATAAAATTCCTTGTTCATTAGCATACTGTTTATTATACGAAATTTAACTGCAAGATTGCCCATTATACTATCCTTAAAATGTGTTGTGTGGATACTCACTACTTTTGTCATTTATCCAAAGTCATCAATGAAAAAAATTGTCGAAGACTTATCAAGGCACAGCACAAGGGACGAAATTCATTAAAGCATGGTCATCAATCGCGGTGGAGTACGTGAGTTGTCGTTATGTCATGCTATTGCTCAAATCAAAATCAGTAAAGAAAAATTTTTATGTGGCTATTGTTGATTAAGTCCTTCTCATGTCTACTTAAGAGATATAGACATGATCATGATTATGTCAATAAATTCGATGAAGACGTTTATTAACAAGAAAATGCATGCGTTGGAATGGCTTTTACAAACATGTGGGATATCTTAAACAGACAGATATACCTTTGGTGATTTGACATACACCATTAGATTTTTTGTGTGCAATATGGAGATAACTCATGTTCATCTTTTAATAATAATGATACCATCATAAACCTGTAAACCACGAATAATAATTATTCAATATATTTGTACGTATTTGCAAACCAGTTTATGCCTGCACAAATAGCTTTTGTAAACTGCTAAAGATATCAGTTTGAGTACTATCATATTTTGCTCTTGTGATCGTTAATTTTCTTGTCGTAATTCTTGTATCGTATTCCGTAAAGCATTTATAGCGTTTTTTAAAAGTTCAGAATTAATGTTGAAGTGGTTTGTGGGACCTGTGTAAAGAATGGTGAAAATTTTCATAGAAGGAAGTAAATGCAAATGGCAATTTTTTTGCACAAACATGAATATAGATGATTGGATAATCGGCTGGTGGCAGAATGTCGAGATTCGTATTCCTGCCGTTTCAATGTACCTTTTGATGTATCTTATATGATATTATTTGATGTATGCATCAATGTGTCTTAGCCCCCATTGTCTTCAACAGATGTAATGAAAATACATGCTGATTGATAACAAATCTATGGTTTTCAGTTAAAGCATGCGATATCTTTTGCTGTCTAAATGTTTGCTTAGATTACATGGAAGACTACCAGTTTCCAACTTTCAAAAAATATTTGGTGAAAAAAGATTTTATAGAAATCTTGCATGCGTATTAATTTTATATTTGCTCAGAGCAAAATAGCAAGTAAGACATTCTGATGAAGGCGAGCAAAAGCCTAGTGTTACAGAATTACTAAGAGCTTTCATTCAAGATTAAGATTTTATTTCAGTACGTTCATTGTCGAGCCTTTGACCGACCTTGGAAATGATTACACTGGTACAGCAATTACTATAACTGTAAATGTTCTTTTGAAGTGTAGAAATTACACGTACTGTATATTTAACAAAACATCGTTTTTAGTAATTATTGTAGAAGTACTCTTTGCGTAATTCATTCATTCGCCCTTATACAATCATAGTTATGCTCTACGTCGGGAATCGGGATTAAAATCCACAATTAATTAAAACATGATGGGTGATGATGATACTTTTTTAACAAGTTGGTATAAATGAAAATTGCGAAAGGGATTTAGTGAAGATCAACAATGGCAGCTAAACAGCTACCTAAAATCGCAATCCATTTCGCAGGGGAAATTTCAGGTTTTCTTAGAGTGGATCATTTATTGATGTAACAAACAATTACATTTTGTAACCGTTAAAAGTAAATCATCTTTGCCTTTTGTAAACGATTTGAATGCAGGCAGAGAAGATTATTGTAATCACGATAAAATCATCAATTCATTTATGTGTTAGCTTGCATTTTTAGTTGAGTGAGATGTAGCTGAGATGAAATGCATCCGTTTCGTGTGAGAGATTGTTTAATTTTTTTGCACCTGAACCAAATGTAATAGGATCGTCACTACCCTTTAAAATCCGATTACATAATAATTTTAATGGATCATTTTAGGTGACAACGGCATGATGCAGGCTTTTGTTTGCTGTTCATTCATTTCTAATCATTCGTACTGGTTTTTCAGGATTCTACTGACGCATAACTGAACAGGTACTTGTCTTATTTTTGTGATTTGTGAATGAAATGTAGCTAAACAAGTAAAACTTTATCATAAAAGAGAAAATATCTGCATTGCTTTTGTATTTATGAATTTATATGGATGAAAATGATAACATGTAAAATGTTTGGAATAATTGCATATCATCCACAAGAGCTCTCCTATTGTCGACTACTATATACCTTATTCGGTATTTTGGTGTCTTTGAATATCCGTATCTCACATCCATCAATATCTCATCAAGCTACTCACTTTTATCCCCTTTATATCCGGAATTTTTGTGTGTTTTAAAAGAGAAATATCGGTGAATATTATGACGTATGACGTATGGCGCCCATCATAATTGTATCATATTATCACCTTGATCATTCATTGTATTGTTTGCTGACAATGCTGATTTTTACTCGTCGTGGTCTGCTCTATTATTTACAATTACATGTTTGTGAAAACAATACGAAAGCTCACGTGTTGTCGAGCTCGTTTTTGTACATTTCACATATTTATTATATAAATGTTTGTTTCTGTAGCTTAATTACTGACAAGCCACATGAACTTGAGTTTTGATAAAATTATGATTATGAGCGTTTCAAGTTCATTCGTGAACATCAACAACGTGATGTCAGAATTCCGAATATCATGAAAAGTAGTTGACGTCTCTTCAAATCAATCATAAAATACAATGCAAGTCGAATCCTTACCACAGAATCTGTAGTTTCACGTAGGTATATCTTAATAGAAGAAATGGGGATTCAAATTCTTATGCCGTAATAAAACGCATGTTTGTGCTACATTACATCTCCAATTTCCTTGAAGTATTCTTTCACAATTTTTTAGGTCCACAGGATGCTCACTGATTATCAGTTACTCATGCTTTTGGTTCCTGTTTGTTTTAATTATTTACTATCAGATAATATTATTTAATTTATGGCGAGAATTTTAAGCTGCATTACGCCAATTTTATGTAGGTTTTGCTAATTTCACGTTCTAGTGTTTCGAAAAACCGTGAGAAATGTTTGTCATTAAACCTGAAATGTAGGAAGAATAAAAATTGTACGAACTATAATACCCGTCCTTGAAAGCTGCTCATGAAATTTACGAAATGCAATAAAACGAAGAAATGCGATATTATCAAATCAAGTTGCTTTTAAAATAACATGGCGAAGGTCACATTGCATTGGTAAAATGATAAAAATTCTAAAATTTACACTTGTTTCGTTTGCCACGTGAGTGTATTTTAACCTTTTCAGCCTTAA
>JAHZMV010005163.1:0-10160 GCA_027743765.1 Coecobrya sp. COE2 | reverse complement strand
TATGTAAGAGAGATTTTTTATCTGAGAAAATATATACAAACACAAGTAATTCAATATGTAAGGTAGCACCATAGTACATCATTTTTCTTTACGTCAATCAATATAATATGTGTACTTTTTAAAAGTTTTAAAAGTTTATTACGAGATTCGAACAAAAGTATTTTTAAAGCACAAAAAACGTTACTTTTTTTTATAGAAAACTGTTTCTTTCAATGTAGGCGTTATGCTATCAGATTGATTTGCGCATTTTCCTTTTGTCTTGTAGAAAAGTGGTTACATGTTATATGTTACTAATAATCATTGATTCATATAAACTGTTCGCAACGCTGTATTATTTATTGCACTTGCAATATTCTATACGCGTGTGTGGATCATTTTTATTAGAACAATCATGTTTTAAAAATATATAAAATTGAAAAAAATGCTATTTTAAAGTTACCTTTCGCCAACTAGAATAAAATACTTTGATTTGCTCAGAGTTTTTTTTGTACTGATTTGTCAAACTGTCAGCTTTATCAATTTCTGTTATCTCTGTGCTGCTCTGTTATTGTTTTCATAGTTCAAGTTTTAGCAAAAAGTAATGTCCGGTATTATCAGATATGAATTACAGGATTTGTTGTAGAAATTATTATTTGTAATTAGCATTATAGATTTATGAAGGCAGTCTGCCTTGAAAAATTTTATTATCATTACTTATGCACTTACATAGATGAACTCGTACTTAACTCAATACACTTATTTAATATAGTCCACAACATTTGTCTTTAAACAATGCTATTATGGTAGATGTGTCGTCTTTTTGTCATCTTTGTTTTTTATTTTTAATTCAATTTATTCAACAATTTACTCTCAGTTTTAGAACACTTTACACATAGACAAGTCAACCGTACGTTAGCAGTTGCCAATTTTGCCTTTAGTAGGATTTATAAAAAAAAAGATATAGTAGAGATTTTTTCTTGTTCCATTATTATGATTTCTTGAAAGAGGCTTATTTGATTGTCATTTCATTACTGCTATACTCAATCAAAACAAAACCAAATGAGTATTGTTTCCTCACAGAAGAGTCCTCATGCTAGATCTCGATGAAATAATTTATTAGGTAGTTTCGAATTCGTATTATCAATTATTACATCTATTGCTATAATAAAACCAAATATACCTATTTATCGCTATAAATAGTATCGTCTGTATTTTATCTAACGCATACTATATGTAGATCTAGCATACATCGATCGTCATGAACTTATATAGGCACCGGAAATTATGTTTAAGCAGCAGATATATATAAAAAAATGTGACACAAAGTCATCATTAAAAACATAATCCTAGATTTTAATAANTAGATTTTAATAACAAGTCAAGCAACACAAAAAAATATTGTGTGCACCTTTTTCCAATGTGGGGCAAGTTTACATATTATATTTAAAATATGAATTTATACACCATGACGTATAAAAAAAGTAATAAAAAAATTATATAAACAAAAATGATCAATAGTTTATAGTCAACGGTTGAACTCGGTAGCTTCATAATAATTCATTTTAATAGCCTATAATATACAATAATCAATACCTAAAAATGACCTATTTCAAAAAAATGATGTGTAACTTCATGAACTCATAGTGACACTGACTAAGGATTATAATCAAAAATAATAATCTTGACAGAAAAATGACATTTTTACTCGAGAATTACACAATGGAGCCTCTTAAATGTACACTTACTAATAAAAGCGGAAAATCCTTGGTTAAGACAAAAAAATGTAACACTGATATTCTAAAGACTTTTTTCAAATAAAAAGACATATTATTAAGAGAGAGAAAAATACACACCTGCAAGACAATTTTAAAAAGCAGAAAAATAACAAAACATACTTACATACATACTTAGTACCTTTACCGTAAAAATTTTTTATTCGTCAACCTTTTGGTCAATGCTAGTTTTAAGTCTACTCATTGTCTTGTTTTCCTGATTACTTAAACACATACTAATTGATAGGATACTGTGATTATCCACGTTTATTTTTACTTTGATGTGTAACATTTGCCTAGATGATAGATTAGAAACTCCACACATGTATTCAATTTTTAACGACGACGGTAGTTTACTTTCATGTGTTTCCGTCATTTATATATGCACCAACCGTCGGATATGGCGTTATGCGCAAAATCAGTGGTTTACTATCGCACAAAAACTGAACTGAAGCGTGGAAACGTCAACAAGACCATTGAAAAAATTTTTAGATACGGGAGTAGGTGAAAACTTGCAAGAATATTCTTTTTTAAATTATTTTTGCCCACATTTTAATATGCCATTTTAATTTGCACCCACATTTTAATGCTTATGTAGATTCTTACGATTGTTAGCCCTAATTGTTAAAGCACCTTCCAATGTTATCTCTGCATTTATAATAAATTCTCTTATTAGTACTTCTGCATATTACGCTAAAAAGTGAACTCAATTCTGAAAATTAAACAAAAAACAATGGTTGTGTAATTTTTATAAGATTTTAATTCGATATTGTAAATTGTACACTGCTCCTTTATTTAACCTTGGATCAACCTGAATAAAGATAAGTAAGAAAAATCTGAATTTTTTAAAACAGTGTTCGCATTGACGACCAAGGTCGTTGGCCTCAGGAGGGTGCTGGATAAACTTATGTCTGTTTAGAGTATTAGAATCAGGAAAATATTTCCTACATGCACAACACTGAAATTCATTTTGTCTAGTGGTGCGCCAAAACGATTTCCGAGTTACTTTACTGGGGATAGCAGAAGCTTGGGTGGAAATGAGCTGGTTAACAACTTGACATTCTAATCTTGTATGTTTTATCCAAGCTCCTCTCGTTGGAAGAGTCAAGCCACATGAAGAACATGTATTTGTGAGGACCTCAGGAGTTTTTGTTGGTTTTGTTGGTTTTTTATTTTTTCTTGTGTGTCCAAACAGGTACGGACTAATTCCAGCATCGTTTATATCTGCGCTCGAACTTTTGTCTTCTATCACAAGATTCTGGTTATGTGGAATTTCTTTGGCAGCAGCATTGGCAAGCTTCATGGCGTGTTTCCTTAATCCGTCCAAATCTGGTATTTTTCTGTATCTCCAGAAGCTTCAGTTTCAATTCATTGTAGTGACCTTGAACCAGGTGAATCCTCAAAGTTGTCTGGAAAGAATATTCGGACTTTGTGGTGCAATAAGAACAATTGTACCTAAACGGCCTAAAATAAAAAATATATACAGTTTGTCATTAGCTTCCATTATTTACAGGACCATTTGCGTATATACTTGTCAAAGACAATTCGCTTTTTTCCCGAACTCACCTATTCTTAATTTTCGTAGCTTCTGATCCAGGGAATGTATGAACAATCTGTGCATTCTGTAACTGAATATCCACTGCAGCTTTAAACAGTTCAACGGGCAAATTAGGTACCTTCAAATGCAAAAAGGATTCTTCGTAGTGTCGAGTAATGTTGTGCGTACGCAGGGAGGAACCGCTCTTGAAAGTTGCTGGACAGTATTTGCACTCATGGGGTCTGCCAAAATAGTGTGCGCTGCTGGAATTATGTCGCTTCAAGCTCGCAACATATTTGTCACACGGTTTGCAGTACTCAAGTTGTCGACTAGCCTCAGGACCACGGGCGCTAGAATTGGCTGACGGTATGTCTTCTTCTTGTGCTTCCTCCATAATTTCATCCGTACTATCTGCGTCAATTGGATCTGGAGGATCCATGTCATGGTCGTTGGGCTGTTCGAAAGTGTCAAAAGAATTTTGATTGTTCATTTCGCTAACAGAATCATTGTCAATGTAGTTCACTGGTACTGCTGGAGATGATTGGGAAGGTACATCAATTAAATCGGTAGTTAATGAGATCCTATGCTTCTCAACTGGGAATTCCGTAGTTTCCAATTTCACCCTTGGAACCGCCTGGTTGATGTGAGATAAGCCTGAAAAAATGCATAGATAATGTACAAGTCAAATCTTTATGAAGTAAATCAACATTTAGAAAGCCTAGTTATATATTACTTTTATATTACATTTTTCAGCAGTTTCCCGTCGTAGGTTTTGTACGATTTCTGAATATATCAGGTCATCTACTTGATTTCCAGTCCCTTCACGCGTCTTGTATTCCTCCATCAGCGAATTAGCATCAGTTCCTCCTTCCATCACCTTATCCCGAATAGTTTGAAGGGAGCAAGTTAACTGCATTTGAACCATTTCCAATTCATGGTACAACCTTGAAAATTTGTCGGCTTCTATACTACAGTTTCCACAAAGTGACACCAACAATTCAGACTTTTCCAAGACTTCCGTTGAGCCTATAGGAACACTAGTATAAAACACATTTCGGGGACTTATTCCAAGGTATCGCGACAGAGGCTGAAAGGACCAAACTTTGGCGGCAGATGAGGTTGGATTCCCTGCATCTGACCCCTTCCAGGGTGTCACTGCTGTCCATTGTCCGCGTTTCTCCTAGGCACATCCAACACATCCCTTTGGTGTCCAGAAAAAATGAACTCGTGTTTCCGGTGGATTCCATGATGGCAACGAATGATGAGATTAAAACGAAAAGGAATTGACGTATACAGGCTGAAAGGAAGTAGCCTTACTATTTCTTCCTGGCCATTAGAAAAATACCTAAATTCCAATTTTCACAAACAAATGTTCAGTTAACTTTATTTTGTAGAAGTGCATTAAATATTGGACGTGGCTCTTTTTACAACGTGTGCTCCTTGTTTTGTTTGGATTCACTTCACAATTCACACAAATGCTGTCAAACATCGGCTGATATCGGCAACGTGCATGCAGTCAGTCATGCTGCATGACTCATGCACTACAATCCCCTGTCCACTTTCTTTTATCCTATAATATCCACTCTGGTGATATTTATGCTAATTATGGTTAAACAATGATATTCATCAAGCAAGTTAAGTATTTCAATTTAATTGGCTTATTTTTATGACATATAATATGCAATGTTGAATGTGTGTAGTCTTATAATAATTTTAATAATTTATATGAGAAAAATAGTACTTGTATTTTCATGTAACTTTTATTGACACAAAATTATTCACAAATGTCACGATAATGTAAATGGTTTGATCACTGTATATTTCGATAAAGTATCTGAAATTAATTTGGTATAATATAATCTTGTATACATAAGACATACATCTCTGGAACGATTAAATCATCACGATATTGCAACTACAAACTTGCTACCTACCCATTATACCCATACGAAAGAAGAATAAAAATCAAGCTAATTAAAATGTTTAAAACTGTCCTTAACTGAAAATAAAACCAGAGCGTGTTTGGACAACCTGTTTCATCTCCAAACGAAGCTCTATCACTTAATTTAATTTCTATAAAAAAGAAAATAGTGCGTGAAAAGTTAAAACTTAAAAGTTAAGGTGATGTTAAAAATAATTTTTTAGATACCCTTTGTAACGTTTTTCGGACATGATATGATTATTACAGATTTGTTACTTATTTCATTTAACAATCCATCCCCACTTCCCCAATAAATTTCATTCAGGGTAGGAAATTAGTACTTCCAGGTTTTCACTTGCATCTTCATCCTCATTTAATGACACCATCGCTAGATTGTCTTCATCAAAGTAATCCTCTTCAAAGGTACCTCCTAGGCTTCCATTGCTGTCTTCATAGTGGTCCAATTCCGGCGGTTCAGCATCCCCATCACCACTTACACCCTTTCCGCTTTTAAAGCGAAACTGATGAATAGCCACTTTTAATTTGATGACCACTTCGTCAAAATGAGTGACAAGCATGTGGCTTTGTAATTTTCGTAACTGGGTAATCTCCTTGGAACAAAGTGAGCATTGGAACAAGCCATTGGGCAGTTTTGTGTATTTTCCAGTAATTCCTTTAACTACCGTCTCAATTTCCGCTGCGGTTGTGCCAGCAGGGAGATATTTTGAAAATACTTGGTACCGGTGGAAAGAGAGGACATGAGACCGTTGGCTGTAATATGAGCAAAAACTTCTACCGCAATGTTCGCAATTGTATATGGACTCCCTGGAGGCGGCACTTGCACAATTACCTTGGTGTAACGTTTTGTGCATGGTAAGCGCGTGCAGATCTTCAAAATACTTGGAGCAAAAGTTGCACTTCATTTTCAGTTGAATCAGGCTGTCAGAAGTGTCGGACTTTTGGACGGATCCTTGGCTTCTAGCTACTTTAACTTTTACATGGACCTTCATGTGGTTGTTGACCTCAACTCCGGAATTAAATTGTTGTCCACAAAGGCCGCAAATGGTGCACGTTTCTCCACTCTCCATAATCTGAGCCATGTACTGGGCAATGTCTTGGGATTCGTAGCTGTGAATCTCTTTTTGGAGATGCAGAATGGCTGTTGACAAGACGTCGTAGTGTCTCTGAACAATGTGATCTTCGATGGCGTACTTTTGGGTGTAGTCCTTGTTGCAGAGGTAGCACTGATGGCATTGATGCGACAGACCGGATCCTTCACTGACTTGAACAATGCTTTGAACGATTTTATCCAGTCCAATTTTAAACTGGTCGTCACTCAAGGTGGCGTCCTTGAAGTTGGCAAAAAGAAACTGGCGATGGTATCTTAGAGTGTGGCTCCGCAAATTGGATGTGTCACGAAAATGCTGTTCACAAAATGGACAGGCAAACGGTTTTTCTCCCGTGTGTCGCCGCTGGTGAAGCTCAAAGTTTTTCAGACTGACAACCACCTTGCTACAAATTTTGCATTTGTATTTGCTGTTGAATGTAGTCTTATTGTCTGCTCCTGGTTCGTGTCTGTTCTTCAAATTCTAGAGTTTCCTCGTCATCCCAAATGCTTCCTTCAGCGCTATAAAATTTAGAAGTGACAGGAGGGGGATCCGCAGTTGGTTGGTACTTTTCAGGACACGAGTTATACCTTATCATCAGCTCCTCAGGATCTGCGTCTTCATCTACTTTCATTGCTTCGTCCTCATCAGATAGATTATCTATCAATACAATTATTTAAATACTGTAATTACATTTATCAGCGTATTTTGGGGGTAATAGATCAAAATTGCGAATAAGTCTGAATACATACATACTAGACTTTTTTTCGCAAACCGCCATACTCTTCATAAGCAATAACCATACTCACCAGAAGATTCAAATTCCAGTTCTTCTTCAACCGCTGCAGTCGCTGGCTCCTTTTTGGCCCGGCTGGCTTGCGTAACTTCTTTTTTAACTGTTGCTTTCTTAACTTCAGATATGCCTGTTTAACGAGATAAAAACACACAATAAACTACTGAAACAATGACCACAGACCCATGTAAGTAATTAGTAATTATTTTACTATTCAACCAATTAAAATCTTACATTTGAACATGGTCTCCTTCCGAAATTTGTCAGGAATGCTTGCCTTGACCAACTCCGGCGCAGATGGTAACGCCGCAGTGGCACCACGTCCTTGTTCACCTCCTCCTCCTCTTGCTACCTTCTGCTGATAACGTCTATTCCGAATCACTTTACTTTCCGCATTGACCATCACCTCCAACATTGTCTCCAAACAGGAAGTAATGTTCCGCTGAAGCGCCTCCATCTCTTCATACAAACCACAGAATCTATTCCTCACCTCCGAGCAGCTTCTACACATCGTCACTTTGATATCCACCAAATCCTTCTCAACTTCCGTCTCCTCTTTCTTAACAATCTTAGGCGCAGTTATGCTGAAGATCTTCCTATAATCCAAATCCAGATAAGAATGAATACTCCCCACAGACACTTGTTCCGTTCTACTGGAATCCGTAAGACACATAACGCAAAGCCCATTCGTCGGCACCGTAAACGTCAACTGCTCCATCCTTAATCTATTCAAAATACAAAAAAAACATCATTATAATCAACATTTTAAACAATTAAATAACCCAAAAATTCATACTATAAAACTCATTAATACCTCCCTCACCTCCAACGTTTTCCTCTAGTTTCCCCAAAAAAAACCCAAATTTTTCACAAATTTCCTCCAACTCCCTTCCTTCCAAACACACTAACCCAACCAACTACAAAAGTTCCAATGCAACCAAAGTTAAAGGAAAACTACGCCCACCCACCAACAAAAATCCTCTACAATAAGCCGCTCAGATAAGAATGAATACTCCCCACAGACACTTGTTCCGTTCTACTGGAATCCGTAAGACACATAACGCAAAGCCCATTCGTCGGCACTGTAAACGTCAACTGCTCCATCCTTAATCTGTTCAAAATACAAAAACCATCATTAAAATTACCATTTTAAACAATTAAATAACCCAAAAAATCATACTTTAAAACTCCTTAATACCTTCTCCCTCACCTCCAACGTTTTCCTCTAGTTTCCCCAAAAAAACCCAAACTTTCCACAAATTTCCTCCAACTCTCCCTTCCTTCCAAAACACACTAACGCAACCAACTACAAAAGTTCCAATGCAAGCAAAGTTAAAGGAAAACTACGCCCACCCACCAACAAAAATCCTCTACAATAAGCCGCACAAAATCTTTCAAATTTACTAACTGGAATGTTGAAGATAGTGCAAAAAAGTTGGTGTGGAAATTTGTGACTAAAGCTACGGGAATGGTTGGTGAATCAGCAGAATAAAGAGGGTAAACGAATTTATTACGATTTAACCAGTCTACCTACCTATCCACGTAAATTCTTGAAAGAAAAACACGATGTGGTGGAATGCTAATGTTGATATCTCTCATGAATGAATATTACGTTGCGTATGTGGAATTGTAGAGGAAACAGAACAAAAAAGGGCAAACTTCACACCTCGAAGCTCTCTGCTGCTGTCGCCTCTCTTTCGTTGTGCTCACAGCCACTCAACAGCAGAGCATGCTGCCATGCTTCGTCCTGCTCGATGTAGTCAAGTCAGCTATGTTTCGTTGGCCCAGATATTATGTGCGAGAGGGGAAACAATAAAATAAAATTTTTGTGTTTGTGCTGCATAATGTACACGATTAGCTGAGCATTATTTTTAGGGTGGTGGTAGCAGCAGGAGTGGAAATTGGATTTGGAATTGAACAAAACAAAAGCCTGCATGAGATGAGTGAGCGGCGGCGGCTCTGCTGGAGTTGGATCTGGAAAGATGGAAGGAGCATTTTTTGGGTGAAAGATGAGTAAAGATGAGATGAGTTAGTGGAGTGAAATGTAATGCTGATGATATGAATGTTTATTTCGGTGGATGAATGAGTTGAAGGATGCGGAGAAAGTAAATTTGTTTGAGGGAGGAGCTTTCATGAAAGGTGCAAATTTATGCGGAATTGGAGAAAGTTGTTGGAAGTTTGCTTTCACTGGGCTGGTTCAAGTGGCCACGTGGTATGATACACGTGGCGTCTTGTCATTATCATGAAATGTTCTAGAAGTTAAAGAAAATGCAGGATGGAAAGTCAGTGACCTTACTTTTTTGTCACGTTTTCTTAAGAGGTCAAACAAAGATGATGTAGATATTGAGAATTGTTTCAAATAATCTCCCATGAACCCTGGGTATTCTTTTTCTAGCTGAGTAATGTTATATAAAGTCGATAATGATGAAAATGTGTTTGTAAGTTGAATAATATGATATGATGCAACTTTCTCCACTTCTGATAAAGAATATGACATTTTTACATGCACACGTGAAATTATGGGCTTTACTAAATGAGAGACGCAACAAGTACAACTACTTAAAATGTATTCATCAAATATTATTTCTTTAATAGCAAAACTTTTATTGATAAAAAAATGAAGGATGGTTATAAATGAATTGTAGGCATTTTGTACATAATATATTAAAGTAACGATTATTGGCTTGTCATTAGTATGTTGCGCACAAAAATAACAATGAGCTGAGTTGTAAGGAAGGTTTAAAGATGAGATCAGTCCGGTAGAACAACTTCCGCTTCTCTTTCGTCCTCTTCTTTAATTGGCCCAACGAAACTATCCGTAGTGCTTTCCACCTGAGCAGACTCGTTAATTCTGGCGTCCTCCTCCACCGCCGATTTAAGCCTGTTAACCACTTCTTGAAAATGACTAACCAAAATGTGATTTTCCAAGATTGACGTAACCGAACCTGCATAGTCCCTGTTACAAAATTTGCACCTGTGTTTGTTATCAATTGATATCTTACTCTTTTCTAAAATACGTTGTATTCCATTATTAATGGAGTCTAATGATGTG
>JAHZMV010005162.1:0-17886 GCA_027743765.1 Coecobrya sp. COE2 | reverse complement strand
TATTATGTATTGTGGGTAAGAAGAAATGAGAAAGTGATCTCGATTGAGAGGGGACGATGAAAAAGAAGAAGGAACCACCACCATCATCATCATTCACTATCACTGTGTACCATCAACATTATCATCATCATCATCCGCATCAATGTTTTATAGTAATCATTTCTATACATTCCTTTTTCATTTTTTCATCATGATTGCTTCTGCTGTTGTTGTTTCCTCCCTCTCAAAAAACCCAGAAAACAACAATAATCAATAATAATAACAAAAAACGCAATAAGGCCTTCCTTCACATTATTCCTCATCTATACACTGTGCGTGTAAACTATAAAGTAATTTTTACAAATTTTCATGCAAAATTAAATAAATAATGTGTAAATGCCTGCGTGCTCTCTTGGCTGTAATAATAATTTTTATTTCATAAAAAGTGATTTTGTCTGCTACCCAATCTACCCATCTGTATTGCCATAAATGATTTCCCCTCCCCATGTTTGTATGCATATATGCGAAAAAAAGGAAACATTAACAAGCACAAAATTCATCTTTCTAACTGTAAGTCCATATCCGTTGTGCAGCTTTGTCCTTCCTATTACAAAAGTGCATAAATGATGTGTGGTGATGCAGTACTCTGAAAGCATTTGATTTGTTTCAATCATCATCAACAATAAACTATTGTTTGCCATTTTTTATACTGCCCCATGCATTTAGTCATTGTTGCAAAGGATGAGGAGATGCAGCACACAATTAAAAATAATTTTTGAAGCGCAGGCCACAACAATGCAGAACACAGATTAATGTGGCCAGTGATGCGAAACCCGTTATAAAGAAATAATATGTAAACAGATGTAGAGAAGGATCATCATCGTAGCCTTAAAACTGCAACCAGAAAATTAGCGCTATCTTTTGCCACCGCTTTGTATTGGTAAATTTTATTTATTATTTTGGTTGCCTTCAGTTTTAATTCTAAAACTAACGATAATGATGATGATCATGTAGCTTTACACTAAAAGTTTAAGTATGAACCTCTCCCATTCAACAATTCAAGCCAGCACAACAAAAATATAAAATCTGTCCAAGAGCCACATATTTCATAGTTCATACGTATGAATTATTCAATAGCTAGCAGATATCATACCAGATTTGTAATTGGTAGTAAAATATCATTTTAATTAGCGCTATCTTTTGCCACCGCTTTGTATTGGTAAATTTTATTTATTATTTTGGTTGCCTTCAGTTTTAATTCTAAAACTAACGATAATGATGATCATGTAGCTTTACACTAAAAGTTTAAGTATGAACCTCTCCATTCAACAATTCAAGCCAGTGCAACAAAAATATAAAATCTGTCCAAGAGCCACATATTTCATAGTTCATACCAATGAATTATTCAATAGCTAGCAGATATCATACCAGATTAGTAATTGGTAGTAAAATATCATTTTCATAATATTATCGTACACATGGTCATTCATGCATATCAACATTATCTATCTACATTGCATTTTAAATGTTGAAACTGAAACAAGTTAGCACATTATAATGACTTTAAAAATAAAAAAAGTAACAAAAAAATCATGGCTAACTTCGTCACTCATCTATGGACACACACACACGCTCTCATGCAAAAAGCGTCTTTCAAAGTGGTAATGTGTACCCTGTCTCAAAATTGACTTTATTTGTAATACTTCAACAGATATTTCATTATTGAAAAGATAGAGATTTTATGTGCCGATGCCGAAACTGTATGATGATCATGATGATAGTAAAGCTATGTAACTGCCCCCTCGGCACTGCCGTTTTTAAGTTGAAGTCGTCATAAAATGTGAATGTCTAACTGATTGCAATATGATTATCAAGCGCGATACAATATACAGCGCCACTACAATAATTGTAATTGTGCAAAATGAAGTGTGCAGAGAGAAATACATGTTGCCCATGAACCTGCTGCCTTGATCTCACTCCTCACTGTCCGCGTACGTCCGTTGTTGTTGAGAAAGAGAGGAGGAATAGGTAGAGTAGGTGGTGGTGGTGATAATATAAAAATGTTATTGCATTTAAATGATAGGAAGGACTACAACAATTACTACCGTATCTGTTTGTTGCTGCTAGGCTTGAATTGGCTTGAAAATCATGACTGATGACTGGGACAAGGATACAAGGATGTGAAGGAACACGGTAGACTGTTAATTGAATATATTTGGGAGTAATAACGAGTATGAATAGTGCTAATAATCTATCTTGGCGATATATGATTTTATCGTGACACTGTGCCTTTTAACATTTCAAGGAAAAAAGTTTCCTCGTTGCAATATCCAATATCCTCTCCCTTTCCTTTACTCTTATATTTTCCGTTTTCTGTTCTCTGCCTGCACTCTAAATTTATTTGATGTAATATTATCTGCTTTTTTAAAACTGCATTTGCATTATGTTTTCAACATGGACGACAAGCTAGTAGTCGTCGTTCGTAGATAAATAAAATAAAGAACGTCTGCTTTTTCTGTTTTTTATTCTGAAGCAGTAACAACTCAGCAAAATGTTCTCAACAGTCAACATTCAACTTTTTGACATGCTGATGCTCGATAATGTAACAAGCTTTAAATTTGGTTTGTCGCCAGTTGTAAATCAAGTTAAATGAATGATGAAAAGCAAAAGTGAAGGAGAAATAAAATTACATTTTGTTTGCTAGAAATGTATAAATCACTTTATGTGTTTAAAGATATGAAATTTTGATTGACTATTTATGACCACATATTATCTTTCCTTGATTATGGTTTGGTTTTTTTGCTATGTTTTTACCTCTTATCAATTCATGAAACTTTGCCAAGCATTCTGCCTCTTTGTTGTTGATATTCAGCTGCTGTATTGTAGGCTGCTTGCAGGGCATTGGATCATGATGCTCTTTAAGACTTGTTGATTTTTCCGGAGAATCCAGGATTAGATCACTACCCATTTTTACTGATTTCGTTGATGATTCTTCACGAAAGAAAAAAACTGGTGAAAAAAATTGAAAACAAATTTCTATTTGATTTCATGTATTTCGCATTCCACTATAAACAAAATATACGCACTAATGAACAACTCACACTGCCCCTTTCTTATAAACTTGCAAAATTCTTATTCTTAGATTTGTTACTTCTTGATTGAAAATATTATGCTAGTACAAAGCCAAATTAGCAACGCTACGTTTTTTTGTTTAAACTCTTTGTTTGCCTCACGTGGGATTTTCCACAGATCTTGTCTGCGTTGGACTGTGTATTGATCCCTTCCAAAACTCACACTGGCCAAATGAACCGAGTCTTCTCACACTTTTTATTTGTCACCAGTGTTTCAATTGTGTATTCAGAGTGAGGACACCGTGTCTTGTTTAGCACCAGAGACTATTATACACCTGTCCAAGAACCTCCTCCTACTCCTGCAACTGGCCTGCTTCTTTTTGCACATAAGTAGGTATAGTAAATATCTATGCTTATTTTTTCTTGGAGAATTTGGTTTGGTCGGAGGAATAGCAGCAACAAGTTAAATGGAAGTAATAGCACAACTATTACCACACACTACATACAGCGCTTAAATTATTTTAGCCAGTCTTGATCGTGATCATGATGATCTTACAGGACAGCACTACAAGAAGACGAGATTAATGCAAATTTTGACGAAAATAATAACAATAGCAGCAGCTGCAGTAGTAATGGTGGTAATGGGAATAGGAGTAGTCACTGTTATAAAGACGCTTCACTCTTCGCAAGCCTAGTCAATTCTCGCAACACGCACACACTCCACTAACCGCCACGGATATATCACTTTACCACTTCTCCTTAACGCTATCCCTATATCCGCGAAATCATCTATCATAGTAAACTGCATCACCAAACATCGCACCATTTAAAAATCTTGTGCTTGAATATTGTATACGTACATATATATATGCTTGATAAGATATTTAAACAGTGTGTACATAGCAGTATTCCCCATTTGGGTCCTTACAACACGCTTTTTATATTTCTTTAATGTTGAGTTTCATCCTTGCTATTGAATGAGACTTCAAAATAGCAAATTGGATAGATCAAGAAATTGTGTGCATGCAATGGAAGCAAAGCACTACTTGCATATTACCTTTTTATATTCGCACATGACCAAAATGTTTGCATAGTCCAACGGTATACATACACATCTCTCGCAGATATGCGATGATGACGATAATACATATATGTTATTATTATTGTTGTTGGCAAAGGAAAGAGAAATTGATGTCAGTGAAGCATGATGCGATGATGATTATGTGGTTCCTTTATTTCTCAGGTGGGATTATATATTCCATATATGAAAACGCATCTCGTTTGCAGTTTACTTATGTGCATAATGCGTATGAGAGCTGTACAGTTCGTCCGCATCAGTACCGTTGAAAAAATGAGCGACAACAGTACAGTAGTTAGTGATTATTGCATGATATAGGCATTTTTGCAAAGAAGGAACCACAAAAGTCTAATATGGATGTGATATGGTACTTGAAAACAACCCTGAAATAGAGTTTATAGCTGAGTCATACAAAAAACACAACAATGCAATTTGGTGGTAGAAGAAGTAGCGAAAAGTAAGTGTATAGGTTTTAATGTAACTGTGAAAGAGCTACAATTGAGCTTTANACAAAAGTCTAATATGGATGTGATATGGTACTTGAAAACAACCCTGAAATAGAGTTTATAGCTGAGTCATACAAAAAACACAACAATGCAATTTGGTGGTAGAAGAAGTAGCGAAAAGTAAGTGTATAGGTTTTAATGTAACTGTGAAAGAGCTACAATTGAGCTTTAACGTTAAGTATATAAAACGCAAACTATTTCGTTAGTGTTATTATTAACGATGATGGTGGTGAGCACGCATTTCACATTAACAATGCTCTATTATGGGCTATGTACTTGCACTGTAGAGAGCTGTGAATTGTTCTTGTGGGGATTTTTGAATTCATTCCGTCTTCGTCATTCATTTTAACGATAAAGATGATGATAGATGTTGGTGTATCCGTAATGGTAAAACTAAAATGTACGTTTCGAATTGGTAGAAGCAGGGGTAAAGGTGATGGTGGTGCGATGGCGGTGGGAAAAAATTAACTTTGCCTACATTTTTACTCCTTGCTTATTATTCCATCCCTTAACCATATCCGTATCCTTTTTTAAAGTAGTCAGTTTACACATTTTGGGTTCGCAAAAGTGTTGTGCCCTATGAAGATGCATAGATTTGCAATATTATGTTTAATATGCATGTGCAATATTTGAATGAATTGCATTGCACATTTTGTGCACTGACTGCGAATTTAGAGATTTAAAAAAATGTAGGATATAATTTTTGCATCAGCCATGAATTTGTATAGATATGTACCTCTGAGCATATAAAGTTGTGGAATAAGTTTTTAATGAGGATTAAAAACGAAAAATTGAAAATGTATGAATTTATGATATGATAACAATGTGTAAAAACAAGGTGATTTCTCATTCACAAAGTCATACATAAGTGGTCAGGTATAGACAGACGCAACTAAAGCGTCTGGTAAATGTGCTCAATATAAATATTATATTATTACTCTGATAAATTACTGTGGTAAATGTGGTTTTGAAATAAAAGAAGAAGAGCTTATATTGATGATAAATTGAACATGATGTATCATCTTCGTACTAAGGAATACCCAAAAAAGAACAATTACCTATATATCTAACGAACCAATAGACTGACTATCTGCATCTTCTTTGTACCGTTTTGGATGCAATGATACGCTAGTTACGGTTTGGTGTATGATGTGGCTTCTGTTGTTTAATGCATCTGGTGCACGTATCATCACTTATTATAAATACAACACGCACATTAAAGCACTAAGATATCTTTCTACAGAACATAAACCAATACAATTATGGTTTAAAATGGCCAGTTAAGCAGATAGAGGGAGAAAGAGAAAAAAGTCATTAGAATACTTGCATGCAAGCAAGCTTATTTTATTTCACTTAATAGGTTTATGAATATTTTATGATGACGTATTCTACGTCATTTATGTTGATGACGATGATGAGACTTTAACACCAGTGCTCCTAAGCTTCAGAAGGCTTTTCTTGGTAATTGACTGGTTACATTATGTGGGGGTTCCCTATTGCATTTTTTCCAACTGCCTTCTTTTTGCTGACGTAAAAAACAATATAAACTGCTTATTAACTATTGTGTTGAGATAAACAAGGATTTGAGAATGATTGGTTTATTTTTGTAACATTGTAAGCAGTAAAAAATGAAGAAATGAAATGATATGAAATGAAAAAGAATTATGTTTTTTGGAGGGTGGCAGCCTGGTGATGATGAGCACAAAAAAAGTCAAGGAACACTCTTTAGGAGATCAATGGTAAATAAGTATTATGCTACAGTAAAGTAAAAAGATGTGTTTATGAAGAGATGGTGTTTGAATGATAGCATAAACGTACACAAGATAAGCAGACGAAGAAGCAGGAATGAAGTGGGAAGAGGGAACAAACAATTCGCGCATCGAGTGAGCCCTTTTTTTCTTTAACAGTGTTACTCACATGATCACTTCAGGGTATGCGCTAACAGTTTAGTCGACGTTACAAGTTACGTAGGTTCGTTGACAGATGCGAGCAGATACTGTTGCATGATGACGATCATTATGATGATGACAGAGAAGCAGGATAAGGATACAAAAAGTGAGCAAAAGAATGCTGCAGGGAAGGGGATGTCATGTAAGATGGTATATAGAATATAATTTTATATGGACACAGTAAATTTATGCGTAAAGATTCCTCTTTGAATTGAGTACAAAGTCATAGTCCATTTTGTGTTCAGGCACAAGGATTTTTCAAACAAATACAACAATATTAAAGAAAACATCATTAAGATTACAGTCCCATATTTGAGCTATCATTAACAACATCGGCTTATTTTTGGAATTACATGAAATAAATGAATAAACAACATCAAAATGCAAACACATCAGCAATCAGTGCTTTTAAATGCAACATATTCCCAATTGTAAGCAAAATTCAAAGCAGGACAAAGGAAATATTTATTGGGTGAGTGGAAGGAATGCACGAGGCACGGTTTTATTAACAATCTAATTTTATGCAATAAATGATGTGCATCACTGCGTAAGACTATTTTTACAGTCAACCGTGATGGTGATCATGATCAAGATTATACTCTGCTGTCGTGTGACTAGTGACTGTCCTCAAGTACATCGTTACTGTTACCTAGTTCATGGGATCAAGTTCGTGGCCTATAAAAGGACAGTGGCAGGGCATCCCCCGCATGCAACTGGTCAACACTCTCGCATAAACATACTGGATAGGAAAGGCAACGTGCTCGATCTCAATCGGATTGCAAAATAACATTGTCTGCTAACTAGTTTATTGTTGTTTATTTGTGAATACATCAAAACATTTTGTGTACATTCATAATTCACTTTTTATTATTTTGCTTACCTATATACACACAAACACACATTTTACTTTGAATTACTACTTGCAGTTCTTTTTCTTTGGAGGTGGCACATCTAACGCTGGGTTAGCGGTAAAGAAATTGGATGGCCGAAAAATGAAAGATGCTCCCCTAAAACATAAATAAACAATACAGTACCCTTCATAATCGTTTTTGTCATAAGGTATGTTACAACGTACTGATCTCCCCGTCATCACTCTCCGCCCATACATTTACTCCATCTTGATCCCCTTGTGCTTGGTTAATGTACTTACCCGCGGCAAAGTACTGTTCATCATGGTATGGTGTCACCCAAACGTTATGACGGGCAAATCCAGCCCGTTTGTAAACTCCACTTTCAGGTCCAGCCAAAATTCTACAGAATCCTGGGGCCACCAATTTCCAAGCCACAGGTTGATTTGTATATGGATGCAAGACATTTTCATTGGCCACCAACCAACTTCTTACCAAATCTGGCTCTGTATCTGTTCCAGACTCTGATGCTCTTTCGAAAATAGTGTATCTTGTGGTAAATCCCTGACCAAATGGATTCGCATCACTGCCATACGGTTCTTCCAATGGAACAACATCTTGCATGGCTACCGTATTATTTGGTCCGTCAATCATGGTATCTAACCTGGCGCAGAATATGTGCTGATGATAGGGCGCATTTATGCGTTTAGCCATAATGTTGCCATATCCTCCGGGTCCACAGTTTGCTCCCAAACCCAAAGAATGAACACTCAGTAGACCTGAAGCCTTTACATCCAATTCTATTGTACCGTCTTGGAAAAAATTCCAGTAAAACAGGTAGTCATAATTTGTCACAGTTGCGATGAAACTAATCACCAATTTCCGCGAGCGAGCAATGGTCACGTCATTGTTCCGGAACTCGGTATGCTTTTGCAAAACACCAGCATCCTCTTCATGAATGCATATCGCATTTCTAGTCACTTGGGGCTCTCCTTGCGAGTTTGAGAAGACAAAGTCCATGTAACGGATTTCACCAAGACAGTCGCAACCATTTGTTAGCGAGTTAGCACAATACCCAAGGCCATACTCACCAAGGTCAAATGCGCTTTTCCGATAGTACGGTACTCTTGGATCGCCGTAAGGTACCACCTTAAATACATAATTTGCATGTTAAGAAGCTATTGGTTATTATTGAATCACTGAACTAATGCAAAATATATGTACCATTTCGGAAAGGGCTGCTCTGTAAAGTACACTTCTTTTCGTTCCATTGTCCTCAATCGAGATGTTGTGAAGAGTTAACCCCTCCCGAAAGTTGAAACTAACAAGAGATGAGACGGCATTAAATATGTTTATATGTACTAGTATCAGCAATGACAAAGCTGATTATAAATACATTCATTGCTTTACCCAATAATCATTTCCCATCTTTGCCAGTTAATTTTATTCCCATCTATTTTAAACGAGGGACCTTTACTCTGACAAATTTCAAGAGGTTTCACATCATTTCTGTAAGTTCCCGGTGGAAGAACACGAGGATCATAATTGTGCGATTCCTCTGGTGGTGGGATGGGCCGTTCTCCAGCTGAAGGTTCATTACCAGGGCACACTGGGAGATCGACTATATCAATCACCTCTCTGGTAACAACGTTTACAGCTACACACATAAAAACAAGTGTAAAAGGATAGTGGAAGAAATTTATTTAAATGAAATGAGTTGACCATGAAACTATTTAGACCAAACTTACTAACGAGGAAATCCAAAGGATGGGCATATTGATTATCTCCTTCGAAGTTACGTTTGTAGAGATACATGTCCATTAAACGCAGATTTTGTTGGTCTTGTTCAGTGTCATTATATCCGTAAGACCATGCATCACAGATGAGAAATTCCATATTGGTTATTCCTGCTCTGTTAGCTCTCTCTATAACCCTTGGATCCTTTCGAATAGCATCTTGAATTATGATGGGGTCATCAGCATTAAAACTTGGCTGTGTCCCTGGCGGTAACTCGTTAAATGTTTCTACTTGTCCTTGATCCAAGTTCACAACTATATAGTAAGCCGTGTTGACTCCACTTGGAGACACCACTGACCATGCTTTCCGAGGTGGCTTAGGACCGTCGCCATATAAAAATGGAAAGAGTTGTTCCTTCAATGGCTCTTTCATGCTAACGGATGCAAAGATTGGTTCTTGCTGAACCCCTTGGCTTTGAGCATACGCTTTGATGATTCGCACGGTGTCTCGTATTTCATCTTCATTTAGTTGATTGAGTGGATGTGACGGTCCGGCGGGTTGAGGAGCACGGTTTTCCGTAGAATCTGATCCAGAAGTGGAGCCACATCCTTGGCAGCCATCACCAGATGGAGGTGGATTCTGGCTACCGCTTCCACTGCCACCCGAAGGTGGCGGAGATTGTCCACCATTCCCACCTGAAGGTGGCGGAGGTTGTCCACCACCCCCACTCCCTCCAGATGGAGGAGGCTTTTGTCCACCTTCGGGTGGAGGCTTCTGACATCCACCTCCGCCGTTACCTCCCTCAGGAGGTGGCTTAGAGCCACCAGGCGGTTTGTTTCCCATTTGGAAAATCAAGAAGAGTATTAATGAACAGGATGAGTGCTTTTTGTAAAATGCCATTTGAACCAGATTTTTTGCCTTTTATCTCAGTTCGTACTACCTTAATTTTAGCTCATAAACCACCTTTTCTAATTCCAGACGCCAGCATTTCCTTATAGTATACATATGCTATGCAATCGGAAAACCGTGCGGTAGATATTCTGTAGAATTGGAATACTTCCTGACAATACATTTCAATGACAGCCTATTTTCGTCATTACCGTTTTGTCATTTCCAGTGGCAAAGACGGCTAGAGCAAACAAAAATACTCGCCTAGACAGATTTTTATAGAAATTTAAAATTAGACAAACCTAGCTTTAGCTGGATATATAACAAGGAAGAGAAAAATATTTTCTTAACCAAAGCCATTGAACTTTTCTCAGCTATCTTTGAAACTGTTGTAACCACAAGCGCATTTGGAGACGTCTCAGGAAACTTAAAATCCTGTATTTCTCCAGACATGTACATACACAAGTGCATTTCCTAGAAGTCGGCATGTGAATAAATATAAATATTTGTGGTGTGGTTGACCACATACTGTAATTCTACAAGTAGTACACAAATTGGTAAAAATTACCACTGACTTACAAAATGTTTTGTCCTATGTCATGTGTATGTGTTATTTTATACAGATACATACTATTTTCAATGGGGCACTTTGATGGTTTTTTATTATGTCCTTCTGGTGCGTGATGATAAACTTTTGGGAGCACTAACCCATGAAACAATGAATCGGTAATTGGTTATAGGATTTGAGGTGTTAAGATTTATTATGCCCTTAATTGTATTCCGATTACTTGAACAATAAATAATGATAAAGTGCATGTCGTAACTTATTATTATTGTATTCCCACTTTCTTTTATAAATGATACGGTGATGATGATGTGTATTGTAAACCCATGAATGGTCATTATGTTGTGTTCTATGTTTCCAAGAACAAAACATTATTGTTCCATTGTCAACTGCGCAGAAATAGTATATAGGAAATGTTGGGTCATTTACGTGCAGAACAAGTCTTCGAGTGACGTGACCCCAATTTCCTTCATCCTCAAAATTCCAATTTTTATAACATGTCAGATTACGGGACACGAGTTTGTATAATTGGAGCTGGCCCCTCTGGTCTTTGCTCCCTTCGGCATGTCTTAGCTAGCACACGAAATATTCAAGTTGCACTCTTTGAACAACAAGCGGAAATTGGTGGGATATGGAACTACACGGGCTCCGAAGTCAAACTTTGGGACGACAATGGAAACCAAATGGTTTTCCCCATGTACAGTGGATTAAGGTAAAACATAATAGAAATCGCAAAAATCAACATAAGAAGACCGTTATCATTTCATTATCATTCCTATCATATTCAGGTGCAATCTACCAAAGCAGCTAATGGAATTCTGTGATTTTAAACACAAGACTACCATAAGTGACACGTTTGTAACCCAGCAAGAAATGCATGATTATTTACTAGACTATGCGGATCATTTCAGGCTATGGCCATACATTCATGTTTGACATTTATGATTTATAAAAATTGAGTCACAGTAATTCATAATATAAATACAGATTGTACTTTTTCGATTCAGGTCAACAGCAAAATTATGAAAGCAAAGCCATTACTGGGCGGTATAAACAACAATGATTTGAGTTGGCTTGTCACTGTTGAAAATACGAAGACATCAGAGCTTACAGTTTTCAATTTTGATTACATTTTATGCTGTGTGGGGTAAGAAGATTCATAATGCTTGATCGTTAATTTGTAATTCTTATTCAGATACATCTTTTCAGAGTCAACTTTTACCCCAAAATCCCACACATTGAAGGAATGAACCAATTTAAAGGCCGAATCGTTCACAGTAAATATTTCAAGGATGTTGAGGAGTTCCGGGGTAACCGAGTAGTTTGCATGGGACTTGGACCATCTTGTGCTGACTTATGTTTGAAACTTTCGCCTGTTGTCAAACAATTTGTGGCATGTCATCGTTTTCCAGGTGGATTTTCTCTCGGCCTCTTGCCACCAAATGCAAAGGAAACTACAAATGTCAAGAGATTGACAGAACATTCAGTGATAACTGAAAAAGATGAGGAAATTGATTGCGACGTGTTTATACTTTGCACTGGATACAAACCACATTTTCCGTTTTTGAAAGCTGCACTACCTTCCACCTCACACGCTAACGTAACAAATGCTCTATATAAAAAGATGTTCCTTCCGAAATTTCCTACGCTGTGTTTTATAAATGCACATGGTATCGCAGAAGAGTTTCTTGTAATGCAAATGCAAGCAAAATATTTTGTTAGTTTGCTGGAAGGAAAAATTTCTCTTCCATCGTTGCCTCTGATGGAGAAAATTGCGCTGCAAGATTCTACTAGCAGCATCAACAAATCTCAAGCAAAATTATCCGAATCTCTTCGAAGTGATCAGTATGCCATGAAAGGAGTGCAGGAGTATTTAGAAGGCTTGGCAAAAGAAGGAGGGTTTATCAATGAATTCAAACATGTTCCATTACACCTCACCGTATGGCAGTGGGTTATTAGAAGAGTATTTGGGAGTTTAGCGGTTTACCGTTCGGACACCCTGAAAATTCACAGTCTTAATCAATGGGAATACACGTGTGCTTCTGGCAATTCCGATGACTCGCGATCAAAAATGTTTACCTTAAGAATGGATGGATCCGTCCATGTTAACGATGAGAAACGAGAGACAGCTTTATAGAATTTTGTAGGTAGATATACGAGTGTTTAAAAAAAGAAACATTGTCATTTATTTCAATTGAAAATTTAATCCACAACTCAGATATTTTGAGAAACATAAATTATACTATAAATTCCAAAAATGATTTCTTGTAGAATAATAAATTGTTAAAAGTTACGAAAATCTTACTTTAAGTAGAAAACCGACAGTTATTCTTCATTTTTATCAATGTTGAATTTAAAATATTTTTTGCATTTCATAAGTAGGCATACATTCGTAATCCTTACACTTCATTGGAAATATATTTAAAATGCCTTGTAATTAGACATGCGAGAGAGGGAAATGGAGTGCTGCTGGATGCATGTGTTGCAATACTCGTGCAGATGAATGGGGATGGTGATGTTGTTGGTGAACGTGGTAATGATGTCGATGACCTCCGCTGCTGTATCCAATCGCAGAAGGCCCAGTTATAGAGCCACCATGAACGTGCAAATGCCTATTTGGAGAAGTTATTGCAGGACGGTGATTGTGGTGATGATGATGTGCACTGGGGAAGGAAAAATATAACCTCACTTGAATATGGAAGAATTTATTTCATTGTTTAATTAAACTTTGTACAAATTATACCCAACGAGTGGTGGCAACGGGCTATTTGTCAGGTAGGAGCTTGTAATGGCTGGCCTCACATGCAGGTGGCTACTTTGAGAATGTCCAATGATTGGAGTGGTCCCAGTTCCATGATTATTCTGTGCGTGAGGGTGAGGGGGTCCAGAATGAGTAGTCGTTGTGGTTGTAGTTGTTGTAGAGCCGCGGAATGAAGATGGCCATAAAAATGGAAATGGCACGGCTTGGCAACTTCCCACAAGTAGCAGAACACAACAAAGCTGTAATTTATTTAAGTCAAATAAAATACCATAGATGAATGCTATTTCAAAGGCTATGAATAGTTTCAAAAAGCTTTGAAATAGTTAAAGGTAAAATATGTGCTACCCAAGTAGGAATTCCCATTTTTGAGGATTTGAAGATATATTATTGAAATTTCACCGAGTACACTGCACTCCGACCTTGCTGAGCTGAAGTAGTTGAATAACTGAAATTGTGATACAAGCTCGTGCAGCCAGAATTATTATGTAATACTAACAAATTACGTCTGGATGCATATTGTTTTGGACGACTTCTTTAAACAATGTGTAAGCAGGTACACTGTGGGCATGTTTTTTCGTTGCATTTCCTTTTTTCCTGTTTCATGCGTGTCTATAAGATGCGTATAATAATGAAGTTGTATAAGCTCTTGAGTGCATATATCATCTATGAAAATGTACACATCTTTTATCTTTCGAAACAATCAAGATTCCTTCGTGTAAAAAATGATGAACAATAAAATCCAACAACTGGATCCTACCTCTAAACAGCAGAACATGGAAAATCCGTGTGCATAATTTTCAACAACATCAAAACATCAGCAAGAACCAACCCTTTTCATCTAAATCGTCACTGGGAAGGAACAATTTCTTCCGTGTAGTTTTTCGATGCAACCGAAAAAAAAAAGAAACTTCCTTCGCCACGAAATAATGATTATTATAATGATCTCCAGCAGTTGAGGAAATAATATGTTCAATCATCTTTCAACTTCTCAGCAAAGACTCTTTCAAGCATACACGGTGATGGTGAAAATAACCCCTGGGCATGGCCTAAAGCATTATATTAACAAGTAGTGTAATTTTCTTAGTGAGACTGGAAAAGAGAAGATATACTTAGGGATCAGTTCAGTGTGATGCCTCAAGGCTAAATCTTCAGTCCTCCTCCTCACCACTCTACGCACCAGCACAATTACGCATGATGAAATTATAGTTTATTACGGAATATTTTTTATTATATACATACATATTCGAATAGGGATATCCACGCACTGTGGTGCATTTTTATAACATGTTTTTATCACAATGAGAGATGATGAGCCTGTTTGTTTATATTATTCTAAAGAAAGTAAAGGGTAAAATACAGTCATGTAATAAACCTAAAAATGATGTTGATTCATCGGACGAAGCATTCTTTCCTGGACTTGATGAACTTCTTAGCTCAAGAAACTTCAGCTAAAACAATCCAGCAAACCTGCGTTTCTCCGTGCTCGTCTAAAACCATGAACATGACGTCAGTTCGGACCTGTAACAATTTGAGTATGAAACATGGCTGTCTTACTTTTTCATTTATTTTGTCATGAGTCATGATTGAGGTGACAATTCAGTAATACGTACCCGTGGGTAGTTTGGTAGAATAAATAGATCTACACCATATGTAATATAATCATCTGCCTTTAGTGGACAACTACCACCCACTGACACGATATCTTCACACGCTTCTGGATTTATTCCATCCCATTTAATAGGAACTGGACCAAGAAGAGCATACAGCCTCGCTTCCAACCGTTGTACATCCCCCTCTGTAGCAAATTATTAACAAGTACAATGATGATGGGTACAATAATATAATAAATATTCATTATTTGTTGAGTCTAATACAGAAATGAGAAACTTACGGAACTCGATATCCATCTCCATTGTCACATTCTGACCTCTCTTGAATTGACATGGCTCTTCAAAACAGTCTGTAATGAAAACGTAAACCAACGAAGCTTTTGGTTCTTCCCCAGGGCAAGACCTAACTGCCACAGGGCCACATGGCACTTCAGCAGAGGATTGTAGGAAAGAGAGACATGAAAGTAGCAATAAAGCTGTATACATACTTGGTAGAAGATTCATCATAAAGCTCAGTTTAAAAATTGTTCTGAAAAGACTTGATGTGGTTCTGATGGTAAATTGTGTTAAACTGTCAGAAATTCAATGTAATATGAATTCGATTCAATTAATATTACATGTGATGACGATGATAAAATGATTATAATGATTCAATCATTGATGTTTCAGAATGGGAACACAATAAAGCAGCCCATTAAGAATGGAGAAATGATAAGACAAGCTGAGCTGATTGCATTTTATCGATAAATTTCTGAGATAAGTGATTACAAAACACCTGCATAAATGTAACCTTTAACAGGTGTGCAGCATGTAGTTTAATTTGTCACAATTTAAACCAAAGTAGCATATTCCTAGTTGACTGAATATTTCGTGAGATTTGTCGACGTATGCAGGTGTCCGGCATACGTACAAACAAATTATTGATAGGGAAAGTAAAACAGATGCATATTTAAGGAGTTGTAAAAAGTTTAATCCAAGTTCTTTTCCAAGCATTTCCTTCAGCGAATAAGTTGTGTATTGATTTTTATTTAAACTTAACTTGATCTTTATTCCTGAACTTGTTTTTTTGGAAATATATCATGACACATGAATTTTAATTTAATTAGTAATAGCGAATATGGACAACGATGACTAATTGTACATTATGTGTGTAGGTGCAAGCAGCTATTTCCAATTAACAGAAAAACACTCAATTAGTCCATTCACCATTAAAACATGTAAATACATACATATACATTATATTGCGCTTCCGTCACGTAAAATATTAAAAGTAAAGATACATTCTGGATGATGTATTACAATACATCAATTTGAGTGAAGTGGGCATTTGAATATACAAAATAGGTAGCAAAAAAGTAAATAAATTAAATAATATGTAAGTTGACTTTTATATTTAAAATGATTGTACATTACAATTTAAATGTTCCAACCATATATCTTTTCCCCAACCGTTTTAAGACTTTATGAAATGCAGCCAAAGTCTCTCATTCCTGCACAAATCACATAAATTACCGTTATCATTTTGCTAATCAACATAAAATCTACTTGCAAACATTTTTATCATAAGACTCACTGGAGTAATACTCTCCACTTGACTGGAGCGACTGGGAAAACGATACGTCAGGTGCCTCTTCTTCAGTCAAGGTTCCCCCCAGACTTTGTGGCAATACATTTTCTCCAACTGCCTGGCACAATTTATTTAGTGACGTTCCATGGAAAGTTATCTTGAACAAAAGTTTATAAAGTATTTAGCAAGGCACATGAGATTAAACAATCGCAGTTTATTCTAATTTAGCATATTGCAGACTTACTCTACCCATCAACTTTCTAGAGAGAAATGGCTTGGCAATAGCCAACAACACGTCGTACACATAGGGTTGGTTCACTACATGAATGGCCTTGAATTTGGCAGGAAATGCACCCTGACGGAAAGAAAGATCCGAACAGATATATTTTAAAAGTATATACAGTATGTTTACATTAATATATCAAATTATAATTTATTCAACCTGTAAAACTGCAATGCACTTTTTAATCTGAGCAAATGTAAACTGTCTGGCATGAGCAACAGTAAGTCCTTTTAAATCCTGAATGACAACTGTTCCATGAATTTGTGTCTTTTCGGAGCGGATCATTTCCTCCCCGATGAGAAGGGTGGTAAGAAAAACATCATCTAGACTTATAGTTGATGGATCCCAAAGTTCTGAAATTGAATTTATAAAAAGTGGAAGGTTGTCCACGTTTTTGCCAATTTACCCTGGATGATGCTTTTACTATGCAAAAAGAATGCTCTCTGATACCGGCTCTAAAGAGTAAAATCTGACGTCCGTACGCATCTCTATTCTTGAGAACCACAAACATATTTGTGCTCAAAACATGTTGCAAGACATCAGGACAGAAACGGAGAAGCTTGTCCCCCAGACTTCTTCTCATTTCGTAGTACTGGAGAAGCTAGAATTGAATATTTTATAAAGAATCCGCACCAATGAATTGGCTATCATTGTTGAACTTGGAATAGTATTTTAATATTTTATTCAAACCGTTCTGAAAGCAGCGTGCACATCATATTTCCTAGCACGTAGAAACTTGATCAGGAAATCATGATCCATTTGACATTTAAACCGTGGCTCTCCTATAATAAAGTATAAAATATAAAATGTTCTGGTCTTGGCTCTGGACTAAATGTCCATGGAGGAGCAGCTTTGACAATTGTAATTTCATGTGTCGGTCAAAGTGGCTCGGATCACTGGAACTGCAGGACCTGACATGACTTACCATGAATGAGATCCCTTAATTGAGTCACTTTTTTATCAACCGAAATGTCTGCTGACATTATTCCAGCAAATTATTCCAAACACAAAATATTCTTCCAGAATAAATTTTAAAATTTTTAT
>JAHZMV010005161.1:0-11982 GCA_027743765.1 Coecobrya sp. COE2 | reverse complement strand
ACACATACCTCTCGGCTTTGACAAATGCTCTTGTTGTAAACAAAGCAGGTTGAATGTAGCGGCAGAAAAGTATCAGATGACTTGGTGTAGTCTCTCTCCCGAGGAGAGTGTTGAATACACATCCCTTTTTTGTTATTCTTTTTACGTAAATACTTTTGGAGATGCAGCATCCCCACATCATATGGACCATCAAAACATTTCAATAGGCTTTCCACTTGCATTTTTTTCAGATTGAAAAATTATACACACTTTTTTTTTCTCCAGAGAATTTTTGGTGTGGAATTCCTTGAGTCTCTGGAGAATAGCTGCTGGAGAGGAGAAGGCCTATAAAAGCTTTTGTGATTTTTGGGTTTTTTGAACAGAACAATAAGTTTGGGTGGTGTAGGTGGTGCATATAGATAAATTGAAGCTTTAAAGTGGGAAGTTAATTAAATGGTTGAGGAAAGGTGGGTGATGAAATTGTGGAACAGTATTTCTTGTTGGGAAAGATAATTTTGGAGTGAGGACAGTTTTAAAGATTCTTTGGTGTGGGGAGGAGGGTATTAAAGTGTACAAATTATTTTGGGGGAGGAGGAGGAGGATAAAAAATGGCGAGGAAGAAGTATTTGGATGAGAGGAATGAAGAAACTAATCATCCTGGTCATAAGGGACAGAAACATGGAACACTGCAGATGCATCAGGGACAAGGGGGAGGGACGAAAACGAGAAAGTCGCAGGATAAAATGGGGGATGACTCGTTTGTGGAGGTGAAGAAGCAACTGGCAGGGCATGGACTGACGATTAGGGAAATGCCTGGAGATGGGTAAGTGATGATGATGATAAGTTACATAATTGTTGAGAGTATATGGTGGTGGGTTTGTAATTTGTGGTGGTGCTTATGTAATAACGATGTGTATTTGTTAATTTTTTGTAGGAATTGTCTGTTTCGAGCACTCAGTGATCAACTTTCTGGAACTTCACGAAATCATATAGAATACCGTAGGAATGTGGTGCAGTACATGAAATCTAATCGACCCGATTTTGATATGATGGATGTTGTGTGTCTTTTTAATAATAATTTTATTACCGTGTTTATTCAAGTATTTATATTTGTGTTTTTATTTGAAACTTTACAGTGAATAGTCTCGCCCAACCTGGAACCTTCGCTGGAAATGACGCAATTGTTGCTTTCGCTCGTCTTCACAATGTATCTGTAGTAATTCATCAGCTAAATACCAAAGTTTGGGTGATACATCCGTCCAACGACCAGGACCAATGCAATGGGCGTGAAGTGCACATAGCGTACCATAATGGAGACCATTACAACAGTGTTAGGCCATTAGGAGATGACGGCGAAACTCCAACTAATATCAAACTGTTACCCCAGGTACATTTAAGTAACATTTAATTCAGACAACGACCTCAGTTTAGATTAACATTTCATTGTAATAATTTAACCATTTGATGTCATATTTAAGGGGATGCCGTCGGGTGGAAAATCTGGAAAAACCTCCCCCAACAAAGACAGTTCTAAGCCATTGTCAAAAAGTTCTGGGTGATACATCCGTCCAACGACCAGGACCAATGCAATGGGCGTGAAGTGCACATAGCGTACCATAATGGAGACCATTACAACAGTGTTAGGCCATTAGGGGATGACGGCGAAACTCCAACTAATATCAAACTGTTACCCCAGGTACATTTAAGGAACATTTAATTCAGGCAACGACCTCAGTTTAGATTGTCATTTCATTGTAATAACTTAACCATTTGATGTCATTTTAAGGGGATGCCGTCGGGTGGAAAATCTGGAAAAACCTCCCCCAACAAAGACAGTTCTAAGCCATTGTCAAAAAGTTCAAATTGTACAGCGACTTCTGTGTACGAAAGCTTCAACGGCTGCGATGCGTATGGCGGCCGAGATGAAGATTATTGGGTTAAGGATAACGCAGACGTAGAACGGCTAGTGGAGGAAGTAATGTCTCAAACAGATTACCCCGATCCTGTTTTTGTCAGAGATACTTTGTTAGAGTTCAACTTTGATATGGCCGCAACTGTTGATTTCATTTTGTCAATGTCCATTGTCATGTCGCAACAGCACGTGGAAAAGTCTGGCTCAAGTACAACCGACCATAATTTAAGTAATGACCAATCAGCTAGTGCTACCAGTGAGATTCGTTCACCCACTGCGAAACTATATTCACCAAAGAAGCAAGTTACGGACATGGATGAGCAATGTGAAGACGTGGGCGAGTCAGAGGAGTCAAATTCAAGTAAATCTTTAAATTAACTGTCATTAAACTTACTTTTATTCTAAGTCCATCTCTTTGTAAATCTGTATTTATTCTTGTTTGAAACAATCAGATGATTCCGATGAAAATCCAAGTTCCCCTGCCCCAGAACCTGAGTCTAGTCAAAGTAAACCATCTTGTTCCCGTAAGGAGGTAAGTACGAAGGTTAACAAAGGCAAGAAAAGGTCGTTTGACATGATTAGTTAAACAATTCTTACCTTCTTGAAGGTTCGTTTAACCGGACGAAGAAAGAAAGAACTGAAGAAAAGAGAACGCAAACGTGAAGCTGACATTCGTAAAAAGAGAAACGGAAACAGCGAGGGAGAAAGCGTTGTAGTTGTATCGAATTTTGGTAGTCTTGATATTTAACAGTAACAGAAATTATTAATTACCTACTCTAACAATGCAATGAGATCTAAACTGCTAAGTCCGCCTGCCTGATCAATTATCTAATTTATAAAATCTTTTAGTCAAAATATTTAACCACCTCTTGAATGAATTCCATTTGATCTTCACTCCACAGTATATAATAAAGCATTAATTAACTTTACTTATTTACATTACAACACTGTATTATCATTTTTATTCGTTAGGTGAGTATACGTGTAATGAATTATACAACAAAAAATAATCGATTTAAGTGTACTTATATACCTGCTATTTTTAATGACATGTAAAATAGCTTCCATTAAAAAATAACAAAAAACGTTGTAGAAATAGGATTTATTCTACAATTTAAAAAAATTAAAATATGAATTATCTTTGTAGCTTTACGGTTATGATTATAATCGGTATTGTGAAACCAAATGAACTCATGTGACATTATATATTAAACTGTCAATATGTACCCGATATTATGTTTAGTAAAAAAATACATACATCTGTGAAATAACTCCAAGTTTAATAATTAATAATAATAATTTATTTCAGACAACTTGATCATCTATTACTATAAAAAATTAATCAGTCTATTTAATGGAAGACTGGATAAGACCAGCGTAAAAAGTGACATGATATATCGCCAGACTAGACAGAAGAATTTCTCACTACTGTATTGATATGATTGATTCGTTGCTCATCGTTAATAAAACTTTCCCAATCACAGAAATATACCTGAAAATAGAAGAACGCAAAACATTAATTAGTTTAATTAGAAAAATGTTGTACACATTTTAGTAAAGTGAAAAGATTGGAAATGGTGCCACTGTTCTTACCAAATGAGTTTTGTATCCAAGTTTTTCTATTTGTCGCAACTGTAAATTTGCCTGACCACTTAATTCTTTACCGTTGTATAGGTACATGTTTCGGCCACAGAGTATGATTGCATGGTAGGTTATTCTCACTACTGTATTGATATGATTGATTCGTTGCTCATCGTTAATAAAACTTTCCCAATCACAGAAATATACCTGAAAATAGAAGAACGCAAAACATTAATTAGGAAAATGTTGTATATATATTTGAGTATAGTGAAAGAATGGGAACTGGTGTTACTGCTCTTACCAAATGAGTTTTGTATCCAAGTTTCTCTATTTGTCGCAATTGTAAATTTGCCTGACCACTTAATTCTTTACCGTTGTATAGGTACATGTTTCGGCCACAGAGTATGATTGCATGGTAGGTTATATTTTGACCACTTTCTATTTTCTTGATTTGATCAGTGTCCAGTTCAGTTAAATATTGGGGCACTTTTATAAACGTCCCTTCCAGATCCCGACAGTATACTATAGCTAGAAAAATTAAGTTTCCAACGATTACTAGTACATACTTTTGAATACCGGGGACAATGATTTTTTTACATTTTTAAAATGAATTATTATATTACCCATTGTATGGTGCTGAGGAAGTATAGCACAAACGTGCAATAATTGAGGGTCTTTTACGATTGTCTTGAAGGTGTCAGCTACGCCGCGAAGAAATCTTTCATATGCTGGAACTTTCGTTTTATAAGGAGGTCGGATTCGCAACATGTTTTTCTAGAATTGAAATATCATTATCGATTACACCAAATCTGCATTATTTATTGATTTAATGTATTCAGCTATTAATACAACGTTACCCTCATAACGAATTTAAACGATTTCTGATCCATACGCTTTCCAGCGTATTCGTCCAGTTCAATATCGGCAGCAACGTCCAAGCACAAGAGTTCCCTTTGCAGTATTTCTTTACCCTTGCCTTTAAAATTAAAAGAGAAATCCGGTATTAATTCTAAAATCAATTATTATAGTTAGGGCATATTGTAGGTTTCGTACCGTAATAAGTGTCTCGGAACGCCTTGGATAAGCACATACTCATGAGATCTGGAATAAAGACATTTCTAATACTAAGGTAATGAAGGATAGATGGTAGGCAGCGACCATACTTTCGAATTTCATCTGCCCTCTCAGGTCGCTGGAGCTCCTCAGCAATCTCTTTCGCTAACTGGTCACAATCAACGTTAAACATTGTCATTGCCAATGAGGCCCTTTCCAGTTCCTTCAGTCTTGCTTCCGTCACATCCTCTTGAATACGGTTAATCAACAAGCTGTACCAACTCCTTGTGTGGACTTAAACAGTTTGTTCCCGTTAACGTTAAATGCGTGCATGCCGTAATACTCAATCTTGGAAGCTCTGGAACAAATTTTTCTTGGAAATCTCTAATGATTTGACTAGACCTGTAGTCTGAACAATACCGAGCCAGCTTGGATATCCCAGACACTGACACGGAATCCATGGTCTCTGAACTCGTCATGAAAATCCTGAGCAGTTTCTCCAGCAATTCTGGATCCCGAATGTGAGTTTGCGTCTTAAAGAACGCCATTCCAATAACCACCACCTCCTCTGGATTCAACTGATGACAAAGTTTGTTAACACTGTACTCTAAATCATACGCACTAATGTTATCCGGCATATCTCTGTTCAGATTCAAGCAAAACATGAACCTCACAAAGTGTTCCTTTTTAAGTTTGTCACATTTCCGGAAAAGCCGTTTTATCAGTGACCAGTGAAATTCCGAATATCTCGCAAGATTCATTCCATACCAGAGGTCGGCAACAACAAAGCAAAAGTCTAACGACCAAGTTGTACGTCTTGATGCACACTCCTTATCCAGCACCTTCCAAACCGACATGTACGCAGGATCCTTACTGGACGGGCAAGGAGCGAATATCCTCATGTAATACAAAACTTGACACAGTTCATCATCAGTTAACTCCGCCGCCTCTTTCAGCAGCTTCTGTACAACTTCCTGATTTTTCGGATGTGTCACCGGCAATTTTGCCTCTTGCGATGCAAAAGCCGTTTCCACAAATTCTACCACCGAATTCCTCCATCCAGGATCCATCTTCACTCCACTGGACAACGATGATGGCACTTGAGACAACTGAATTTGTAAATGACTTTCCTCCACCAAGTCCTCCGATTGAAACATGAGATCCTTATAATCAGGCAAGCTCTTTAGTAAACGCACCGCGTTTAGATTTTCATCGTGTCTAAATAACGATCCAGGTACGGAAGGAGGCAACTGCACACTCACACCTCGCTCGGGAATAAGATGCGGCGAGTGTAAGTGGAGCAGTTTCACTTGTAACAGCTCCGGCATTCCAGACACTGTCGTCCATTTCCCCTTAAACACTTCGGAACAGTAACGGTAGCTGGTAGTGACACGGGTACTGGAAACCTTGATTTTGACCACCGTGTGGGGTACTATCACCCCATTCTTTAGTAACTTTATAAACGCCATTATTATAACCACCTTAAAAGATTTTTGTATAATAAGTTAGTTAAATAGCAAAGTTAAGTAGACACCAGAGAATTCCAAGTTTCCCGTTTTTTGACACCTCTGACGTGCTATATACATTTCCATCTCGGTGAACAAGAGAAAGCTGTGCCAATGTACAGAAATATTGATCCGGGTAGCCTGAAAATATTCATACAAAAAACTTATATTTTATATACACGTCTCTATAATAATTATGAAATGAAAATATTTCTTTAGACTAAGCTTACATGGGTAAAAGTAGTGAACATCAGAGACTTTCTTGTAAAACGAGCTGGATCAATACGGATGTATCCACATGACTCGTCTTAAGAGTGTCCGTGTGTGTGTGTGTATTTTTAGCAAAAATGCGCACGATTTAGAGAGAGATTTTTAGAGACAAGGAAAAGGGTTAACTTGCCGCTGGTCTGGGGCTGCTTAATAGGTTTATCTTGAGTTTACTTTCTCAATGGATCTCTGTCATGATATGGAACACAAAATGCGTAAAAAACATTTCACCGTTATGGCAGTTGTCTTTGCCATTCATTTTCTGGATGTCTATAATATTTATTCATTGCATTATTTTGGGGTAATTCGATACACCTGGTTTCTTGTTTTGGGAATTATTTTTTGGCCATTTTTAGACGGTGACGTTGTTACTTTTTATAGCTTGGATGCTATTAGCATGCTATGTAACATATTATTTTTCCATTCTTTCTTTGGTATTGGTTTTGTGTTTTTGTTTTGGAGAAAGCTTTCAGATTACAATTACGTGTTTACCTGCAGCAACAGTCGCTTGCGTGGGGGTTATGTAGGAAGTAAAACTAAAGTTTTTGGATGGATAGTTATGTAATCTTTTATGCATTAGAAATCCTTGAAAGAAAAACTCATGTTAGTGACTTTGTAGGGAAACTTTAACTAGTTTGATGATAGTATTTTTTTACTATAATATACAAAAATCATTTATTTGTGAATTTGCTTAAGGGAAATGTAGCGTTATGAAATGAGCCATGAGCGGTTGTATTTTTAGAGCTAGTATGGCCATGATGACGCCATGAAAGAGCACGAAATGTTGGTATATTTGGTTAAGTGCAATGAGTTCGCTTCGGCTGCTTTCTAGTACGTTATATGCCTAATGAATAAGATAATTTTTGGGAAAGGATGAACTCTGTTTTTATTGGTACTAAATTTATTGAAAACAGCATGACAATATTTGTATCCTTAATTAGGTATACCTTGAACGAGTATTTATTGTCCCCTAAACATTCAAACAATCATCCAGGGAATTTGAAAAAAGTCTAAAAAATCAATGTCAATGTAACAATTAACATTCAAAGTCTATACTAAAGTTAACCATCATCAGAAGCAAGCAAGGATACATACATATACATAGGTACGTTTGCCATTCTCTTGAGAGTTTATTTCATCATCTTAATATACTCATCTAAATATCTCTACAATGTTGGTACAATTGATTGGTATCGTTTTTCGAAAAGTCAAATAATTGAATAGATGCCAACAAGCTATATAAAGCAATCACTTCAAGCGACGGGAGAATCAGAGGGAAATTGACATTCCTAACTTATCGTTGTAATAATGAGCCTTAATTAATTAAGTTGAACTGCATAAAACGCTAAATATTCACAAGGACTGACTACGTACGTTACAATTACTTAGGTATTACAATGTACATTACTGTATAATTTTTAACTGCATAATATAATTTAAAATGTATACTCCAAAAGTTTTAAATAAACAACTTATTATAGATCTAAGAACATGACATATTATGCCTCATGGTCATGATATCTTTGTTACAGATCATTTCTCCTTCTTGTTCTTCGTGAATCTTCATAATGAAATATTTATTGGTAGTATATTTATGGTAATTTCATGTATTGTGTACAAATCTTTATCGACTACTACTAAGCCATAAATATGTATTATGTTCCATAAAAGTGTTTTATAATATATTTTATTGAGAATTGATTCAATTCAATTGAATTAGGTAAAATATTCGTAACAATAAACCATATATAACTTTTAATTATAAGCTGTTTTAAGGAAACATTCCGGATGTTGCTGGTACTATTTTCTACTAACATTTTATTAGCGCTTTCACCTTGTATAGCTGCGTCCAAGAAATTGTTCGTCTTACCTCAAAAACAATAGCAGTGTATTGGTTTATTGAAGCATAATTTCAAAATTGCAATACAATTTAATTATCTTAAGCCATATTCGATTTTTTCTCACTACAGGATATTATGGCAGGGAGTAAACCTACCACAATGACAATGAGATAAAATAACATGCAACAAGACGTATGCATGTTTAAAATTACTTTTATTTGATTTAAATAAGATTATACACTGTATATAGATAGTTCATTTAACAAAAATGCTACTTATACCTTAGCATACCATCACAAACCATGATTTGTACATTACAGCTCGATCCGTCTGTCTGCTACCATTTTTTTAGGAAAAATAAAAACAATTTATTTGCATTTATTGTAAACTTTTCCAATCCTGTTATAGTGCATCCATTTTTATGTAGAGAAACTATATATAGAAATATAAATTCTGAATTTCATAACTTGCAAAATAATTTTTTTCTTTGAATTTTGCCCAATTTTATACAGTTTAGAGGGAAATGAAGCATCACATTTTAACCGATTTAAATATAGATTCCTTTCAAACAAAAATAGATTGGGTTATATAATAAATTGCTTTCTTCGGCAACGGTGACGTGTACACCTCGAGCTGTATTACTTTCCCCTTGGACTTGTCCACAGGCTGGGTGCCGTAAAATGGTACAACATTCTTCGTCTCGGTAATGCATCATTTCTCTTCAGTCCGATTTCACCCCGTTGTTCTTCTAATCCCAATCCCATTCCCAGTCTGCTGTTTCCTTTTGCATGCGGCATCCAACCAAGCCTTGCCAGTGCACCGATGTGACGCTTTCCAAATGTGTTTTCTGAGACAATACCACGGAAATGGCGAGGGAACCAACCTCCTCTAGCCAGAGGTCCTAGACAGATAATAAAAAAAATTCTTTACGTTAAAAAATTAATCATAACACATTAAGTCAGTATAAGTAGTAGTTTAAACAGATTGAGACTGCTTTATGAAGATAAATGGTTGCAAGTTAACGAATCCCTCATTTTTCTGAAGGAAAACTGAGCGATAGCTTGGTATACAGCTTATTAAATGCTGGCATGTTTGATTTGCTGTTAAGTTTACAAACAAAATTTCTTAAATATGGGTGATAAATGAATAAGGCAATCTTATGTAAACTCAGAACTGAAAGATGATTCCTGTCGAAAATATACTTCAATCAAATTCTACACAAACCAGCATGGAAAAGATTCAATATTGCTTTTTCTACTGAACTCTATGAAATCATTGGATTTTGAGTGTATTTTTAGAAATAATATTACACTCCTTGATGGTGATTTTTTGCGTAACGTACTTACAAAAGCTTATTACTGACGTGCTCTACTCTCTGGCAGTCAATATGCTCCATTTACTTTCACCCACTTCATAGAAACAGATAATATTATGATTGCATAATGCAGAGATAAGCTTCGTTAACTTTTCAGCGTACAAACCACCATCAATAAATTACAGTCAACGTTTGTGGATATACCCGCCGCTTTAAGCTAGCGAGACTGATGACAGGATAATATTAACTGTTGAATGCACGTCGACAAGTCTAAAAGACTTTTATGATGATATGCTAAAAATAATATTCCTTTTTCATATTATTACCTAAAAACCGTTTAGATTTGTAAGTTCCAACATCCACTCCATCCGACACCCTACTTGCCGAGTTTTGATCGAAGGTCTCGTCGTTGTTCATGTGTCTGAATTCATTTTCTGAAGATGATAGCGGCGGCAGCTCATCAGCATATCCCAAAAGTGATCCGAGTGCTACTGATTGAATTTCATCGGGAATTATAATATCCGTATCGCTTACGATTCCATTCCCTCCTGCATCCATAATGTTGTTCATGTTTGCAAAGCTCACTGGAGAAGTTTCCAATTCAACTGTGTCAGCTTGTGAATCCATTTGATATCCTGGTGATTCTTTCAAAGATCTAGTCAAAGGTCTTGGTTTTGCCCCGGTTAGTGCCATGACTGCTCCTAAATGCCTCTTATATGCGGGTAGAAGGAGGTCTAATTTTCTCCCAGCGGGAACCCTTCCAATTGAGTGAGCGGCTGCGGCAGCAATTGATCCTAAATGCTTCTTGGATGGAGGAATGAAAGATTTGCTTCCGGTAAACTGTCTTGACCCAGAAAGTGCGGCAATTGCGCCAAGATGACGTTTATACGTCATCAGATCATTTTGATTCTCTAATGACATTGTATTTAACGACGAGGGGAAAGCGTTTGTCAGACGTGGATTGCATCTGGTTTCCAATTTCATCAACAACTTCTCCCAAGTTTTCTGTGGCTTGATCTGTTTCCGCCATCACGTACATGCAAGTCTGTAAGAAAAATTGTAAGATTTCAAATGACTTTTCACTCGAAAAAACTCCTAAAACTGCTTCCCAAGTTGACTTTATATGCATATTACATGCTTAAAATATTCACTTTTATTTGCCAATACGCAATCATTGCAACGAAAAAAAGCAGAATGCCTTACTAAATCTCGGAATACTATGTTCCAATTATAATTACTATTACTCCACACTTTCTTTTAATAAACGGGAGTCTACACTCTACCTATGTCACATCTCAGGAAATCTGTCTCCTTGTGCAATGCATTAACTATAATTACTTTAAAGGCAACTCAAAGACGATTCAGGAAGTGGTAGGCGTAGGGTTCGTGGTTCGTCCAAGCGTTCCAAATTTTATGTCAACAGCATACATGCTTTTGTTTTAATTAAGTTATATTTCATGTCTGGTATATTACATATACTTCGGACGCTGCGTACTATTCTTTAATTGAGGTGTAGGTTGCAGATTATTACATCACATCAACCGACAGCCAAGCGGTATGATACTTTCCTGTGTGCAAGTTGTGAGATTTAGAAGGGAAAGTTGCTCGTAAGTTGTCATTACAATGTTCCAAGAAAAAAATATGGGAATATGTGGAAACTAACAAACAATACGTTGCTGCTTTTCCTCAATGCAAAATTAATTTGCACAAACTTTTGGTGTTTTGTGTGTCATAATAACAAGCTTAGCATGTATGTAACCTGTTATCTAGGAAGTACTCTTGTTAGTGTTTTGTCTGTCGAGCCGGAGATTACCTATATATGCGTAAACTTTTGTCACACGTGCATAACCTTTCACGGTTACTTTCATTATTTAATTTCAGGAAGTCAACAACAGAAGGTATAATCCGGACAGTGATTCGCATTCTAACAAAATGTGAAAATGACAATTGATATAAAAATGAGGAAAAATCGTCCTCATTCCTGTATGTATTCAGAATAGCTTGCAAAATATGAAAATCACAAATGGCAAATCCATTCACAGAAAAGGATGAATCATTTTGTGTAATTCTTGTGGACCTGCCATTGACATCAAATCTCAAACTTCTTGACACACTTTACTTTTAAAAATAAGTTCATAATCATTCATTTTTATTTATTGATGTGTATACAACTATTATTGGTTTCAGGTTTTGTCATGTGGAAGTTGTTACGATATTTGTCGTCTTCTCATAATTGTGTATTTTTACTTTACTACCATTGCTGGTATTACTAGCTATTGGAAAAGCATAATTTCCCTACGGCGAATACCCGCTTTATGAATTATTATCCGTTTCAACAATCATCCAGTGGATTTATATTTTATGTAGGTGTGAAATGTATCATTTAAGAACTTCTTTTCTTCAACTGTATAATAATGACATTCAATGTATCCACTGCAAGTACAGATGAATATTGAGAAGCTCTCGTTATTCATGAATTTGAATCTATAGTATAGTGTCTTTAGTCTTTAGTATTGTCTTCGACAGTAT
>JAHZMV010005160.1:0-25832 GCA_027743765.1 Coecobrya sp. COE2 | reverse complement strand
TTCCCCAAACCGGAAGGCAATAGTCTATCAGTGATAGGACTAAAGATGTCACGAATATTTTTTTCCACTTTGGGGTGAAGTGATTTCTCTGACGATTTAGCATATACACCCGTACACTCATCTTTTTGCATACGCTTTCATAATGAGTGTCATAGTTTAAATTTTCATTCAGAACTAACCCAAGGTATTTGAACTCATTTACAAACTCTATTAATTTTCCCTTGACAGTTAGTTTCAGATTCTGGTTTACGCGTCTGTTATTGCAGCTGAAAACCATGCACTTTGTTTTCGAGATGTTTATTTCCATTCCATTTTTCGTTCACCATTTCTGAAAACTGTAAATATCGTCTTGTAGATTTTGTTCAATTTCTTGAATACTATCACGTGTGTGTACAAAACAAGATCGTCACAGTAGTATAAAAAATTGCTGTGTTTGAACACATCTTTCGAATCGTTTATATATACAAGAAATGTCATGCTACTTCCTTGCGGTGTTCCCTGTATCATATTCACAGGTTCTAAATGACTTTTGTTATTTGCTACGATCATTTTTCTGTCGCTGTAGTAAGAGTGCAGGAAGCGCGGTAATTGATTTTTTATACCGTATTTTTGAAACTTTTGTAACAGCAAGTCATATTGAACTCGGTCGAATGCTTGAGTAAAATCGAAGAAAACTGCTCCAGTAAGATTTTTATTATCAGCAGCAACTTTAATGTCATCCGTCAAGACGAGTATTGCGCTTTGTGTTGATGTACTTTGTCGGTAGCCATGTTGTTCCCTCATTATGAGTTCGTTGTCTTCAAAATGTTTCATTATCCGTGTGCATATTATTTTGTCGATTATGTTTGTGGTTGTTGGAAGGATTGAAATGGGCCGATATTTCTTAGGGTCACATTTTTCACCTTTCTGTTTGTATATGGGTTTCATTTTTGCAATTTTGAGCACGGGTGGAAACATTCCTACTTGAAACATCTCATTCATAATTTTCGCCAAATGTGGAGCAATTTCAGCTGCACATGATTTAAAAAATCTAGCAGGCAACCCATCATGACCACTGGGTTTGTTGCTCGGAAGAATTTTAATTGCTTCTTCAACTTCATTTTCTGTTACTGTTATCCTTTCAATTATGGAATTTTGGGTTTGGGGTTCAGATTTGTCCTCTTCAGGGAAATTAATAACAATTTTCCGGTTTCCAGAGTTTTGTGAGAAGTGTCTTGCAAGTATGTTGAGCTTTTCTTTCTCCTTGTATACAGTTGTTCCGTCTTCTCGCATTTCGCTCAATTCACTTTCACTTTTTACCCTGCCAACTTCAGTATTTAGAATTTTCCAAATGTCTTTGGCACAAGAAGCGTTATATTTGGCAACTTTTTTGATAACGCTACACTTTAATTTAGTTCTCAAATGGTTTAGTTTGTTGTGTATCATTTTGTACTTCTTGAAAGTATCGCTATTCTTTTCATTGTTAAATTGTCGACGAGCTTTGGTGATCTTCCTGTTAAGCTGGTCATAGGTAGCAGTCATTCATATTTTCCGTTTTGATTTGACTCTCATTTTCTTAATTGGTGCATGGCCGTTGATTACATGTTGGAGGATTGCTTGAAACATTTCATATTTTCTACCTACATTTTGACAGAAATCCATAATCCACCAAGGTGCTGATGTGATCATTTTTCGCATTGCTTCATAATCAGTTTGTCTAAAGCTCCTCATTTCAATGGTTTTTGTTATGCTCTTGGGACTTTTCGGCTTTTTTCTGCTGGTATATACCAGTTCATGGTCAGAGAATGTTGACTCCCAGATGCAATTTTTATTTTTATTTAATTTAATTTAATTTTTATTTCCTAATTTTTATTTAATTGAGGTCTATTCGTAAATATGCAATCAATAAGTGTAGCACTGTTTTCAGTTATCCGTGTTGGGACATTTATGAGTTGTTCAAAGTGGTGATCGTGCATGTATTGAAGCTGTTCTTTTGATAAATTGCTAGTTTTTAACAAGTCAATGTTGAGATCACCCATGAAATACGATTCACTATTTTTGCATATTTTCATATGATGTTTAACAGTGTTCATCATGTCTTTCTGTGTTGCTTTAGGTGGCTTATAAAGTAGAACTATATGCATTGTGTTTAGGTTATTTTTGCTGATGCTTATATGTAGAACTTCAGTATCACTTCCATTGCGTGTTGGATGTTCAGTTATTTTATATCCCTCTTTGATGTAGAGGAGAAGTCCGCCGCCACGAGTTTTGTAAGATTTAATTCTTGGCCTATCCCTTCTTGCAATTTTATATCCAGGAATTAATATTTCCTCATTAGGTATAGTCTCATGTAGCCAGGATTTGCTGATTCCAAATACATGGAATTCCGATTGATGAAGTAGAGTGAAGATGTCATCCTTTTTATTCATGGCCATTATGTCTCGGATATTTATGTGTCCAAAGACTGGTTCAATGCTATTTCCCCCCACACATTTCCCCCCACGACATTTCCCCCCCGACATCTCCTCCCATCGACTTTTCCCCATACGACTTCTCCCCCCGCGATATTTTCCCCCTACGAAATTTACCCCTACGACTTTCCCCCACATCCAAACTGTTTTATATTCTCGGTTACAAACACTCGTCATAGTAACTTCCTTGTCGATTTAATTCATCTACACATATATATAAGGTATCTGGTAAGGAACATTGAACTAATAGACTTGATTTGACTATACGCTGTAGTGGAAAGCTTGAAAGAAGCTAACAAAATACTTACGAGATGAGCATCGCTTATTTTCGTTGACGCATTTTACATGAAAATATTTCAAATGAGGTGGGGGGAAAAGTCGGGTGGGGAAGATTTCGTAGAAGGGAAATGTCGCGGGGGGAGAAGTCGCATGGGTAAAAGTCGATGGGGGGAAATGTCGTGGGGGGAAATGTGCGGGGGGGAAATAGCGTGATATGCCAAAGACTATACCTTTCAGTTTTGTTGAAGGTTCAGTTTCAGAATGCGTCGAGCTAATATTGATCTGTTCTTGCAAGTTTGTGCATTTTGGACATATCCATTCTTATTCCTCATAAATATTATTAAGAAGTACAATGCAAGTTGATGCGAAATAAAAAATAATGCTAACTAAAACCTTCGGGTCAGCATTTTTAAGTCGGAGAAAGGGTAGCGTGTGTAATTAATAAAGCATTTAATAAATGTTTTTCATTTACTCGTTTTAGCAAGCATTAATTTAATTACCGACGTCGGAGTGTTAGTTGATGTCTAAAACATATGTATGAAAATTCACTTTATTTTATTTGCAGCCAAATATTTTATAAATAGATTCACAATTGTGATGCAACAGCATTTTAAATAAGTCGCTAAATAGTTTTTAACGGTTCAAATCCTGAACTTCTCGGAGTAACATTTAATGTCAAATTATTATCATGTGATGCTTCACAAAATCAATGAATGTTATTTTAGATTATACTAAAAGTCCCACAATATTATAAAATAAATTGATCATGTCTGAACTTTATTAAATGACAGAAAATATTAAAGCTATCCTCCATTGAATAAAATAAGGGCGTAATCGGAATTATCTATTCCGTAGATGATTTGTTGTTTCATATTGAGCAGTTTATTTTTTTAAATTTAGGCTATTTTAAATTAAAGAAATTGTCATTTGTTGGAACAATTCGTTATGGTACAATGAATATGAATAACAGTATAATATATATGGTAATATCGTTGTGATTACGAGCACTTACCATATTGATCAATATTTTATGTACATTCATGCAAAGACATACATAACATCTAGACCAAAGGTGTTCGGCAGCCACTGGCAGCGGCAGCCTGGCAGTGGCAGCCTGAGAATAAGCTGGCAGCCTGGCAACCGGCAGCCTGAGAATAAGCTGGCAGCCTGGCAACCGGCAGCCTGAGAATAAGCTGGCAGCCTGGCAGCCTGGCAACCGGCAGCCTGAGAATAAGCTGGCAACCGGCAGTCCTGAGAATAAGCTGGCAGCCTGGCAGCCTGGCAACCGGCAGCCTCAGAATAGTCTGGCAGCCTGGCAGCTTGGCAACCGGCAGCCTCAGAATAGTCTATCAGCCTGGCAACCGGCAGCCTCAGTATAGTCTGGCAGCTTGGCAGCCTGGCAACCGGCAGCCTCAGTATAGTCAGGCAGCCTAGCAAACGGCAGCCTCAGAATAGTTTGGCAGAACAATAAATTCGTGTAGTAAATAGTAATGCAATGAAGTAAATAACCTTCAAAAATCTTGGAAAAAATACATATATATTTGGTTTACACACGGGTATTTTTAATTTTATTGAGTGCAACAGAACTATAAAATTACAGATAGCGTTAGCATATGTTGTTAAAGGTTGATTTATACTTATTATAATGAATGTTACAATCAAACAAATAAACTAATTAATTGAGACAATCGCGATTGTCTAATGAAGATTACCGAAAAGCTGGCCTCCGAGCTAAGGCAGACCCTGCCTAAGGTACTCCTTGTAAAGAATAAGTCTTTCTGTGGTCTCAATTAACAAACTTGCCCTCCTCGAACTAATTAGTGCTCCACCAACCGAAAAAATACGTTCAATTGATGCTGATGTTGCAGGAAGCGAAAGGTATTTTTTCGCAAGACTTGACAAAACCGGATACTGGGCGGATTTGCGACTCCGGAAGGATAAAGCGCCTTCTGACTTTTGCACGCAAGGGGACTTCAAATAATTTTCGATTTCGTCAAATTCCTCCTGGCTATTGCTTGGCTTTGAATCTTGAATTTTATGAATACGCTCGAAAATGTCCTTCTTAAGTTTCTTTGGTTCAGGGGGCAGGCAATTGGGCGCAGAATCGCTGGAAGAATTCGATGGAGATTTAATTTGATTCGGGATACTGAGGCTAGGTTGATTTTTAGAGCTGCTGCATTGATCTTGAATAGCTGATGGCACAGCCCCAGGTGGTGGCAGTCTCTCTGAGATTATCTGAATGTCATTACTGGAGTCCTTCTCCTTTGCAAAAGCAGCCTTCAGCAAATCAATGACTTTTGGTTTAGTTGGGTATCCATTTGTGAATTCCAACCCTTCAATGAACTCAGCTGCAAATAGGCAAAATAATAAAAAAATACTTTTATAATTATTTTACCATGAAACAATCGCGATTGTTTGACTTTAAACTTACGTTCGAAAGGAACAAGTTTTAGTCTGGCATCCAGTACCGTTGCAAGTATATATGACGGGTCATTAAAAACATCAATAGTTACAACATTCCGTCTCCTCCCATTAACATCAAAGACGTACTGCCCCAACTCCTTCTTTCTATCAAATCTCTGTGTCACTGATTTTTTTAAAATCTTCTTTAAAAACAGCTTGATCATCATCATCCGCTTCGATCCATACTTCATCCAAATCTAGAAATTAAAATAAAATAAATTTAATATGTATTAATAGCATAATATCATAAATAATTTGGCAAGTGTTCCTTACCTCGAAGCGCATCTACCAAGCCTACAATCACGGTGGACGAAGTAACTCCATCACTCTGCCAGATATCCGTAAGGTTCGCAAAGGGCCCCAAAGTTTGTAGTAAAAAATCTATCGTTGTAATATCATCCTCATTCAGAATGGCTGGAACCTTCTTGTTCCTGGGCGCAGCGTCTTTTGCATCACGGAGTACTTGATTGACAAATGCCACCATAGGTTTCTATAACAATTCAGTAATTCAACTGTTAACATCATTAACGCCGAATGTCGTTGCGATTAAAAATACAGTAAACAGTCGCGACTGTTTTAATTACCTTGGTGTCTGTCTCTCCATTTTTTGTGGATATCTGTTTCAACATTCTTTTCATACAATCATAAGTAGAATTCCACCTGGTGACGCAAGGTCTCACCAGACCCAATCCAGTTAGCTTGCGTAATTGTGTTGAATATTTCACAGTCTTATGAAACCACGTGACGATCTTGTTGATTTTAACGATGACTGCAAAACCCATCTTGTTTTTCAGGGCATCTTTAATTGCAAGTTGCAGAAGGTGGGCCAAGCATGAGTTTCGTCGCAAAGAATCGTTTGGAAGTGACCAGGTGGCAATTACGGAGTCAATGCATGATTCTAATTCATTGTTAGGGACAAAGTTTTTGTCCATTTCTTCTCCATCCACTTCAACGTCCAATAGTTCTTCATCGGTGGCCATCGACTCGTCGAAATGGATATCGTTATTTTTTGAACATGGGACCTGAGTATCGGTTGCAATAGGATGGTTTGCATTTCGCGAATTTGGTTTTGGTGGAATTTTCGAGATCTCCATCGCTGTTGCCACCTTGCAAGGTTCTAAATGCTGACAGAATGGTGCTGGCGTTGTCGGCGGTCACTGTCAAGAACTGCAAGAAATTTAAAAAACAATCGCGATTGTTTGTATGAAGCAGTTATCAGATTAAAAAGAAACAACGTACATGATTCATGGTTAATCCAAACCCATCCTTCAGTAAGATTTCTATCATTTGCTTGATACTGGTAGCATCATGAGAGCCAGGGAAATGTTTAAACCCCAACAATAACGTACACATTTTCCAATTTCACAGAAACCGTAACTGTACGCCAAGTACGGCCTGCCTTTGTCTGGATGACCATATATCAAGAATCAGGAGACCAGAACCTCTCTCCATGCCTTGAATCATAGACTTTAGGTGACTCATAATCTGTAAAAAGAAACAATGCACCATTACACAATCGCGATTGTATGTCTCCCATACATACATTTGGACTCCCAATGCAGTTAATTGTTATATAAATTGTTGTACAGAAGCTACTTTTAAATCTGACCTGATTTTGTTTAGCATCTAACAAACGTTTAACTGTAGATCTTGAAGGTAACTCATATTTTGGATCCATAAACTCAACAAGCTGCTTAAAGCCAGGTTTCTCCGTCGTACTGAAAGGAAGCCCATCCGTCACAATGAAATCAAGCACCTTCTTGTTAAAAAGTTGTTGCTTCACTCCCTTCGGGTCATATTTTTGAATTTCCTTTATGGCAGATTTCTTGGAATCTCCAAAAACCGATGGAATAACGCTGCTTTTATCGGCTCCGTCGGCATCAACATTAAACTTCTGAGAACTGCTTTTATTCCCAAGGTGACTTATAGCCTCTTTCACATTTTTATGGCAGCGCTAAACAAAACAAACAATCGCGATTGTTTTTAACATTTTTAGGAATTATGCACATTTTATATGTTTGTTTAAATATATATTCGTACCTCCAAGTGCTTATTGAAAGCAGTCGCAGAGTTTCCAGTAACTCTTCCAGTACTCGGGGTTCCTCGTATCTTTTCCTTCGAATAGAATAATTTGCAACTAAGAGTATAGAAGGCACTTCGTCGTTCCTTCGATCCTTCTTTTGCTTCTCGATAACCTTTAACAATGAACTCGAAACATCCTGAGTCTAATGCTTCTTGAAGCCACGGCGGGTGCTCTGATAAGACCATACTTGAATTTTCATTGACACGCTGCTTTGATCCTAATTTGTCACCCGCTTCCAGTCTCTCGTTGACATCGTGAGATATCCCTTCCGGAGCAGCCTCTTCCTTCTCTGTCTAATTCAAAGATTTCTTCTGAGTGCTGACCCGAACCCCAATGCTACAATCAGCATTTGAACGGTCACCTTCATTCTCTGACTCCACCACTTCGATAAAATTTTCACTCATTTTCACTCCAGATTATTGCACCAGAGCAGAAGATGGGCACATACAATCGCGATTGTATTTTGTTGGCTTCTATGATTTTAATTGTTAACGGTGAGTTTCCTCCAATTAATGAACAAAAAAGAAAAAATAGTCGAACAGTAAAAGGGACCACACGACCAAATGTGTATTTCAACTCTGAAGGTGAAGTAAGTAGATATATTGTCTGTCCGCACGAAAGCGAGGTTGACTTTGCGTTTGCTCAGCAAAGCGTGCTGCTCTTCGCTTCTAGCTGTGCTCGTATAGTTCTGTTTGGCTGTAAGAAACAATTATCTGGCGAATTACGTGAACAGTTACTTATACTTGCTCATTGGCTGAATAAACGTTTGAATCCAAGCCCGGTATTTTTTTCTAAGCTTGTAGCCCTCAATAGAGATTAGAAGATAGGTATCCAGTCAATTGGAGCAAGATCTTCTTCTGAACTAAGAGAATAAATTAATAAGTTTATACTGTCTACTTGTCAGTTTTACTTACAATGAAATTAAATAAAAATTGAGGAGAAACAAATCAAAAATGAAGTTTATGCTCTGAGATATCGTTTGATGTGATTTCGTCGTTAAAATCCAACTTTCACCTTATTTGTCTACATGTACAGGCCATTTTATATAACCGACGTTTTAGTATCACACACTAACCCTTTTGACAAACGTTTTCAAGTACTTCGACATTAATTTTCATACGGATCCTTTCCTAAAATTATTCAATTCACTATATCTGTTGCATCATAGAAAGTAGCATAGAACAATAAAAAATTTCGTACAAGATTCGAGATTCCAATTTTGGTCAACCATTTTCTGTACAGCCTATACTCCAATTACCGGAATGGAAATTATTATAATCCAAAAAATCATTAGATAGGTTCTTCAGCCCATTCCTCGCACATCCAAAATTTTCTACATTATCTACAGGCCCATACACGTATTTCAAATTAATCATTAGGATTTACCTTCATCATTTAAATTTTTACCTCTTAAAGGATTTACTTTTCAACTATACCAATACGAAAAATTCTTGAAATTGGTTCTTGTATTTTCATGTATTGGTTCTTAATATATTATGGCATTGAACAAATATAGTACACCATTTAGCTTTCAAAATCAGCTAAAAGTATTAGCCACAGTTTGTAAAAACAGTTTTAATTGTACTAACTGCACGCCGCAAAAGAAATAATTGTTTCATCGGCATGCACATAATTGTGTAGGTTTGTGTGGGTCCCCATGTGTATTCAAGTTCCTATTTTACTTAAAAAGTTTAAATTGTTTTGTAAAGTAATAAATATTGAGAAACTTATATTATAGCATTTTAAATTACAAAATGGGAATGTTAGCATCATCTGTTCTTCATTTCTCATTCATTGACGTTTATCGTAATCGTTCATTGAGAACACAAATTACCTTACTTAAATTTCGAATCGGTAAACTTTACACTTGGAGTCATTTTCAATTCAAGAATTTTTGTGTTTGTGTTAAATTATATGCATTTGTTTCCTCTACATATTTTTACTTTAATTAGGATTAATAGTCAAGATACAAAGAATAAATAAATCTATGTTGATGCTATTATGCACGCCATCCAATTTGATGTAAGCGGCGTCCAGGTACAGCCAGCAATTAGATATTTTAAAATAAATTCTAAATTAAGTGATACAATTTGCAATAGCAAAAAATAATTTAAAAATCGTTTAAAAGTAATTTAAAGCTGGTTATAAAAACTGTCACTTAAACTAAATGTAATAATAATAGAGAAGGGTTTCATGTCAATTCGAACAGATTTTGTAAGTCATGTCTTCAAATAAAATTGAACCTTCAAATCTAGAGGCAAAAAAATGAATGCACTGAAATCTCGAGTTTTTTTTGGAAATATCTTTATATGAATGCAATTAAGTACATTTTTTATAACTTATAGGAAATATCATAACATGAAAAAAAATTAATGTTTTTTCTTAAATATGCTACGAGTAGCAAATGTATATTATAATTAATCCATTTTGCACATGAACTCAAAATCTGTATAAAATACAAATTGAAATCAGACAATTTATTAGTTCGGAAGAATTTAACTCATCAAGTTATTAACGCTCAGCACAACCTGAGAATGATTAATTGCGCAGATGATCCAGAGAGCAGACAAAAATTATTGGTTTCATTGAATTACACTCAATGAAGAGAGTTAAGTTATTCAAATCGACGAGGAAATTCGGGGCCAGACGGTTCAAATCAGACTAAAATAAATCAAACAGGAGATTTCCCCTTTGTGTATTGAGATGATCTACTAACATAATATTTAATTACTCTGTGTCATTGCTTCTTTACAAATATTCTAAACGTTGCCATCTTAGTCAAATGTTTATACTTGCAATTTCATTTAATTTTGGTGATGTTACTAAAACATTGTGAGTTGAAATTTGTTTGCGATTTTGCAATTTTAGAGCAACACTAACATTCACACAAAAGTTTTAATTTTGAATTTTAAATTGAATCTTGGAAAATCTCGAAAAAATAGCAATTATCATACTTAAGGCCAGCCAGCGTAAAGGTTTCCCAACGTAGACGACAATATTTGTAGGATTTTGCATTTTATTTTTTTATTTATTTTTTAACAATAATATCTTGCGACTACTACGTGAACTAAATGGCTTAAATAAGTAGGTTGAAGCATTGTAAGTTTCAAGTAGCATTTGACTTTGTGCAGAAGTGGAATAAGGTTTCAATGAGAAATATGATGTAAAAAACGAAGCATTGACGAATCTCGAACGACCATACTTTTATTTATTTTTTGGATTTTTCAAGAATAGTTTAAAATGAAAATTATTTGAGATTTTGATAAGTTAAAATATGTGATCGAATATTTTGAATTTTTTGATTTCCAGCTTCCGGGAATGAGCTATTTTAAGAGAGACAGATTGTGAAAATGAAGAGAGTTATTGTTCGATTTTGGTACAGCATTTTCTGCACAGCTTATACGCCAGGTTTGACAATGAAACCATGAAACGTCTAGGAAATCTTTTAAGATAGGTCTGCTCTCAACTTGGGAAAAGAATGTATACATAACAAATGTCCTGACATTTTTCTCCGAAGCTCTCACACTTTTATATGAAATTAAATTTACCCAACTTACATTTCTTCAATCGTCCAGTAGAAGCACTGTTTTGAGGAATGGATCCAAAGGCCATTATTCGCCAATCTACATTACCAATAATAATATTGATATTTTGATCACTAAATGTCTCTGTACTTTTCTACATTACTTAAACACAATGGTTAATATTTAAAAATAGTTTGCTATTTCCATGTATAAGTGTGTTTTCCGGCTTTTTGTGTTTTCCGGCTTTTTGCTTTTCCTGCTTTTTGTATACGACCGTGCAATGTCGTCCGCCCATTGATCTGTAAAGTTTATACAAGTTGGCTCACACCACTGTAGTCCAACTGGCGTCAAAGTTAATACAAAATCTTACACATACAAAAAATCAAATTGGAATTGACAAAGAACAAATATTCAAAACCATAAAATATCAAGCAAAAATTAATTTTTAGTTTAGAATTAATTACTCTTCGTTTCACAATTCACAAAATGTTTATGCGTTGGCTAGCACGTCGTTATTTTACAAGTACATCTGCATTGGATTTCATATTGCTCTCATTCATAGTCAGGTAAAATTGCTGAATTTGGTAACTCAAAAGGGACCTGAAAAGTATATTAAAATATGTCGTTGCGTAATACATATTATATCGTTTTGGTTGCCAGTGTGATCCTAGTGAGGGGCAGTGTGATACAAGAAATGTTAAAACCTGCCCGTTCCCCTTATATACTTATATTTAAAAACAGGTCCTGCTCTAAGTGCCGAGTTATTTTTCAAACTAAAGAATTATTAACCAAACCTATTATATGGAATACCATTGGATTAAGGAACAAATTCAAGTTATCCTATGTGAAGATTAACTTTTATCTTCAAAGTGGACGCTTCCAGTATAATCCATTTGTCTAGAAAAGCCTAAATTACAGTTGGTATTAATGGTATCTCATTACAAAATTTTAAATGGATTGTAAATTTCCTTCCAATTATTATAATGGTCATATAGTTATGTAATGCATTTATTACATTCCACACTTTTGTATTTTTAATTGCTGCGTACCCACGGCACCTTCTACCTGCATAGTTAAAGTCATGCATTTTATAATCAAGTATGAAGGTAGTGGCGTCAAAGTTTATCTAGGGTATCTATATTTTTTTAAAAAAATATGTCATTAAAATTGACCATTCTGTTAGAATTCGTAAAAGTCCAATTTTCAAAATGTTTAAATGGGGGCAAATAATGTTTACAATAAACGGGCTTCTCTAAAGTACAAACTTCATTTTTATTAGAAACCGCAAAAAATAGTTATTAATATGAATACTTAAATCGGTATACTATCTTTGTAATTAAAAGCCAGCTTAGGAACACCGCAAAAATTGATACCGTTTAGGTTTAATTGAAAATAAAAGCATTAATCTCATTCCGCAATTTGTTTATTTGTGATAGATTTATTTTGAAGTAGAATAAAACGATAAGAATTACCAGAATCAATACGATAATTCAAGACCAAGAATACTTATTTTCTTCCTTTTATTTATCTGAAGAGTATTATATTTTGTTGGTGCACATACTAATTTTGTTGACGTCGAAGTGATCCAAAATTTCAATGCTTTGTGCTGCTTTCAAAAAGAATTTGTTTTACTACCCAACTAAAACAATCGAATTCCAATTATTACTTTTTTCTTAAAAATCTAATAACAGACTGGATACTTTAGTTTTCTGACACTGTCAATAATAAAAATAGGCACTTTCTTCCGTTTATTCAACCTGATGTAGACTGTACCCTGTTGATACACACAACATTTTTGCTGCTGTCGAAGTGGTCCAATATTATCTGCTCGGCCAATATTAATTTATTTAAGCGGCATTTATTTGTTTTCATTGAGTGCACTTTGCTCTTATCGCGCGATATTCTTGCTCATTTTGTGTGTATTTAGATAGAGCTATCAATGAGCTTTAATTTTATAATACCTGGAAAAGTATTGATTCAATTTTTATGATCAATGTGTCAAATTAAACTGTAGTGGCTAAACTATCATTGACCAAACGAAAGTATTAAGATGTTATTTATAACATTCAAATTTCAGCTTTATCTAAAACTATGCTTCAAACATAATTCCAGTATACATTTTAATAATTTGGTTTGGTCAATGATAGTTTTGCTGATAGGGTTTAATTTGACATATTGGTCAAAAAAATTGGATTGGTACTTTTCGAGAAATTCCAAAATTAAAATTTACTGATTGCTTCATTTAAGTCCATGCAAACGTGCGAGCGGAGCAAGACATAGTCCTGGTCTGTTGTATTGTAATAACATTTCAGACATTTTTCTCTGAAGCTCTAACACCTTTATATCTGAAATAAAGTTTACGCAAATTAAATTTCTTCAATAATTTTGTACAAGCGTTTATTGAGGAATGGATCCAAGCGTCAATATTCGTCATCCAACAACACACAAAATCTTGATATTTTGGTCACTAATTAGCTGTGAGCTTTTCTACTACTTAATACACAAAAGGTAATTTTTGAGAATTATTTGGAATTTCCAGGTATAAATATTCACATTCTTAAATAATTAAACCCTAGTATGGGCCACCTTTCATCGAAAATGCACCAAAGCATCTATTTTGGTGATTGTAGCACAAATTTTGACATGCTTTAAGAAAACTGCCGACAAATTTCTTAAATAATGTTCAAATAAATTTTTGTTACTATATATGTACTATATATATATGTAATTATTTAATATACCCCAAAGTAAATAAATTACCTGCATGAATTTTTGTTAAACTTTAAATCTCTTTATTATATCAATTAACATAATTTGAGATAAAAATATTTCAGATAACTCGGTGGGAAAAACTTCGGTGTTTTTTGTCGTAATACATGAGTTAAATTTGTACGTTGGAATTTTATCAAAATAAAGGAATTACTATAAATGAAAATTATATTTTTTCGTAAATACGCAGATGAAGTGCACTTGCCTTAAATACGAAAACGGATTAAAAGTTTAGGTTTGTCTGGCAGCTCTACATTCTAACTGATACATTCCCAAAATGAAATCAATAACACGGCATAGTATAATTTAAAATCATCTGTTTGGTAGAAGAACAATTTTTTTCAACAAACTAGGATGTACATTTCATAATTACCGGACAATATTTAATTGTGCTTGCTCTCAGAAAATATTTTTATGCTCTGTTAAATATAAACAAATTGTGTTTTATCGGCTTGTACTGGCACAGCTCTCACTCACTAATGGTTTTATTAGAGAACAACACAAAAGTGCTACAAATCTAGCCATTATAAAGCTAATGTTAAACGTAATCATCATATAGTTTTTGTGAGTTTTATCAAGCGTCACAGCCATCAATAGTAAAACCACTAGTTATTATTTAGAACATTTCGATTGACGCATTTGGTTAGCAGTCCTTATGAGAATATCCGATTGTGAATAGTAAAGAGTTCCTTTTGGCAAAATTTTGTTTGTTTTATTTATAGCGTAGCATATCGTTGCTGCTCCGTGAAAAGAACGTAACTACATTTTTGGGGCAGATTTGAGGTTCCATGAGCATTTTCTTCCAACACTGTGTGGATCATTTTGGTACCATGTTCTCAAAAAGCCCAAAAATGTAGAAACGTTCTTTTCACGGAGCAGCGACGATATGTTTTTAATCGATAGGCTCAAGTATATAATTGCAGTATGTAATTACAACGGTTGGTGGTGTAGGTTTGAGTGAGTTTTATTTTAAATAAATTCGTTTTCATGTTCTTGTTTCGCGAAGTTGTCATAATCCTACACATTTCAAACATAAAGATCTTCACATTTTATAATGAGCTTTTTTTAAATTGATTGACCCACCAAAAATTTTCATGTCACCGATTTTCGTGAAAATTTTAGCATAGACTGGTTGTCTAGCAAGACCACCAAAAATCATACTTTCAGGTCCCTCACTCTTCCTTGGTAGCCACAGGGCGTGGGAGGTATTTTTGGGGGTACCCTTTCTCATGTTAATTTTATTCCATGCGCCATTTCTTCAATTTTTAAGCAATTTTAAAACTTGAGAGTGCATCGGAATCCTCGTTTAAAAATCTAGGACCGGTATTTTTTTGATTTTTGAATTTCGACTCAGGGTCTGTGTGACAAGCTGCAGAATGTCAAAAACCAGGCCAATTTTGAGGGGAAAAAAAGTAGGGGTGTTTTCAAATCCTAATAACTTCGTGAGTTTAACGAATTTTTAATATCTGAGAAATGCATGTTAAAGATATTGAAAAGGAGATGAAAATGGATTATATGAATATTGCGATACTATTATAGTCTTGCCGTACGGAACCGGCGAATTTACTGCTGATTTTTGAGGTCAAAATTAAATTTTCCAAAAATTCCTGNGTAGGGGTGTTTTCAAATCCTAATAACTTCGTGAGTTTAACGAATTTTTAATATCTGAGAAATGCATGTTAAAGATATTGAAAAGGAGATGAAAATGGATTATATGAATATTGCGATACTATTATAGTCTTGCCGTACGGAACCGGCGAATTTACTGCTGATTTTTGAGGTCAAAATTAAATTTTCCAAAAATTCCTGTGTCCACACTATGCGGTAAATTTCTATGCGTTTTTTTGCATTTGGTAGAGAAATCAATTCTGTAGATGGGCATTACCATCAAAAAGACGAATAATATTTTTTAACGCTTAGATGGCAAAACGATTGATTTTTCACACTTGATGCGGTCACGAAAATAGTCATTTTTTATTAAAGAGCTGATAGTTTACGAACCTAATTGGTAATCGTCGAGAACTAAGGATGTCCATCTACAGAATTGATTTCTCTATCAAATGCAAAAAACAGCATAGAAATTTACAGTATCGCGTGGACGCAGGAATTTTCGGAAAAACCAATTTTGACCTTAAAATCAGCAGTAAATTCGCTGCCTCCGTACGGCAAGACAATAATAGTATGCCAATATCGATATACTACATCTTAATCTGCTTTTCAAGATCTTCAACATGCATTTCTCAACAAAGAAGGTTATACTGTCTCACACCAGATAAATTTTGCAATCACAAATTAATACATTTTCAGACCATTAGAGTTTGTGTATTTTTTTTATTAATTTGAATAACAATGAAACTACTAACTCAACATCTTTATTTTATTTTTTTTCAAAATGAAGAACTAATGACCCATATAGATAAATACAAGTTATGATGGAATGAAGAGCTTATATTTTGTCTTATTTCTATGAAAACCTTGCTATTGATGGATTTTACCAGATAGGTAATTGAGTACATAAGGCTTTATGATCATTAGCTGAAAACATTAACCTATTTTCTTTCGCAGTCAACTTCCGCTGAACTCCTTTAAATTAATAAATAAGTGTAGAAATAACCGTCTTCCGCTCTAGTTTGGTATAAATTTTCTCTTGTATTTCATTTAATGAAACAGAAGGTACAAATCGGTTGCATTGTATATACTACGTAGTAACATGTCTAAACAAGCGAAAATAATTGCTTCGGCTTTGACGCTGATTTAGCTATTTGCTAATTATTTCAACTTACACAATTGCATTATTTGCTAATTATTTCAACTTACACAATTGCATTATTTGCAACATAAGCAAATTTACTTTTGCCGGTGCCGGATATTTAATGACTTGAATTTCCTTAATGACTAATTGTAAGTTTTTATTTTTATGCAGGACAAGATGACACTAAACCTATAAGGAATTAGAATTGAATTTTCACAAATGTGAAGAAGATTGATGTTAAGGTTTTACATATTGTTTGAAATATATTTGTTGTAAAATTAATTACTTGTTGTTTTGGAATACGGAAGTTATATGCACATGATGGAAACTACAAATAGAATTATCTGCATGAATAAGAAACAAGCACATCTTACTTTATAAAATCAATTCTTCCTTATTTAAACGGATTTTAGCACGTTGTTTTGTTGAAACTTAGATTCCCTAATAGGTTCCTTAATATATTTTGCAAAATTACGTTCAAAACATGGATCAGTTTTATAATAGGTTTAAGTCATCCCATTAACAATTAGTGCTGGACATTTTATTTCCTGTTCTTATAGCTCATCTTTCACTTCTCTGGATGTACTTCGACGAATGATTCTAGGAAATACAAATTACTACCAACACTACTTTACATTTCTTCGAACATGGTACACTTATTGTTTTGTCATTCATCTTGTGCCGAATCAAGGGTTAAGATGAAAGCTAGTAAACAAATCTACAACTGAATCTAAGAATGAAATTCCAACCAGATAACCTTCGTCGTCGTAGTCCGTGCCGAAACAAGTAAACCAAACATATACTACATAGGCACTACAACTTCTAGTAAGAGGAAAATGACAAGGTGGGAAATATTACACAAAGATTTCATGAACGAGCTGCTGTACAACATGTAAATACCTAATCACACAGAGACCCAATTTTAAATGCAAAATGGAAAGCAAATTCTAAAGGAGTTTTTCGGCATCATATTATGAGCTTGAAATGTTTCAGCTCACACATAACTTTGTGTGGAATGCAATTTCGCAGAAAACCTGAAGAATTACTACGTAATTAGTTAAAGATGGATAATTTTTTTAGAAAAATTGCGATTTATTTATTTTGTTTGTAGGGTGTTTTTGTAATAATCCAAATTGAAAATTATATGACCAATATTTTTTGTACATTTTATATACCACGTATCAAAATGCAATCAACTAGAATATAAAAATATCTAATTAGGTTATTAAGTTGGCTTTTAATTATATCTAAGTAATTTGCTTAATTAAAGTGTATTTACATATGTACGGGTATGTTGAAAGTGTCCCGAGCCGGAGATTCTACTCTGAAGCAGCCACATTCTCACAAGAAATTAAAGTGGCCCAGACCGACACTCATTCAGTGATCGTATAAAAGCATTAAATTTGTGGAAGGAATTCATGTTCAATCAAATCATTCAGCATAATATTTGAAGCCACTTATATCAGTTCGTACATAAAACTGTATAAAATCTTATTCTGTCGATCTCTTCGCTTTTCATTACGCTAACAATTTTTTTTTTGTGAAAGTTTATATGGGGTAATATTAACTGGTCTCCGGAGGTTTTTTTTCTGCAGAAATCAGGCTTTCATATGAAATAATAATTACACAAATTGACTTCATTCTGTATTCATCTCGATATTTGAGAATAATATTAATAATACTAATACATTTCGAGGCCTGATTATCGGAGTAATTTTCTGCATTACCGAGTTTAGATACCCTAATTGCTTGTTATTCCTATTCTCAAATGACAAAGAAAATTTACTGCAATTATGTATTGTTTTTCTTTAGAAAACATACCAGCAAATTTTTCTTTGCTAAAATGTAGTTCGAATGATGATGTGTTTTAATAGATTCGCTGGAATATTCCTTCAACGATATTCACATTATTTTTCTTCAATGCATTATTCATTCATGCGGTTCATGACAAAATTTATTTTGAAAATAAATGTCAAACCTTAAACTTATTTGCAATTTTAGTCTTCTTAATTTCGGATAAAATTAATACAAACAGGTATCAGAGTGTTTAATTAATGACGTTTGTTGAAGAAATAATCTAGCAATAATTAGAATCTTTAACTCGCCATATTTCTATCGTGCGATATAGGGATTGGTCAAAATTACAACATTTTTGGAAATCTAAATAACTACTTTCATTACTCAAAAAACCGTAAGAAACTATTAATGCTAGCATATGTCTGTTTATTTCTACAGTGAGATTTTTCCCAATAGTTGTCATATTTTCAACTGAGACAAAACAACCCAAATTTCCTTGGTATAGTAACTATATCAGGACGTATTATTTTAAAACAGACATGGACACGGTAAATTGTTCACAATCATATTTTGGTTAGTAACATATACGCTAAGTTCGTAAGCATGATTTTTTTTCAAAGTAGCAAAAATTCAAAGAAAGGAATTGTTTTGGTTTTTCTTAAAGTTGAAGTTGAAATAAATACAATGGTAACACTGACTAACCCATCACGAAGTTTGGTGTATGTACAAATACTGCATTCTAGAGTTGTCAATTTCTCACAATAAACTCGATATAAAAGCAAATTTCAAATTTAAATCATACTTCTTATTGTTAGATGTCAATGAATTTACAATTACGTCAGGGAGTTTTGATGTATGCACTTTTTGACTTTATCAATTACTGTGGAAGTGTTAGAAACAAATATGTTGCAAACATATCGAAATTTGTCTAATGGCAATTCAAGAATTGTTATTTTAATTCTAATTGAAAAATCGTTTCTAGGTGCTGTAAATTAAATTCTTCAATCATGCGTGGACTTACCATTTTAATAGAAATACCACAGCATACACGCCACTTCCTACAATTCAACCTACTACACTCTTAAAGATTCTATTAGATTAATTTATTTTGATTTGTGTTTGACCTACGAAATTTGTTTCATGAGAATGCTTTTGTACCTCCATTAACTAGTTTCCTGAGGTTCTGAAGTAGGCACCCTTTAATATGAAATATAAATTACCCAGATGGAATTGATTTAGTAATTCTATCGAATCATTTGATTTTGTAGGATGAACTAATCCATAGGTAACTAAAAATTAAAAATAAACCTTATTCTTATGTAAGACTAAAAAAATTCAAATTCTTTAACTTTTTGCTAACTTTGAAGCTACAAACTACTTCAGTTCACAAAATTTGAAGTAAACTTATTTTAGATATGAGAAGCTTGAAGTTTAATTTTTTAATAGAACATGCATGAGTACAATTAGCAGTAGTAAGTAAGCAAGTATCATATTAAATGAACTTCATTTAATGAAGAACAATTAACGTTTTCTATTAAATACGAAGATGAAGTTCACTATAGTGGCAAAGGAAAGTGAATAAAGCATTAAAAGTTACGTACATCTAGCAATGCATGCATTCTAATTAACACATTTTGAACAATAAGATAGTACCAATTATTGAGGTAGGAGAGCGTAACAACCAATTCTATTGTGTTTCGATATTGGTTCAACAAATATACTAGAATACTTCTTTTTTCTTTGAAGCTTAATATAATTTTCGGGCATACATTATTATTTTTAAACGAATCGTGGTTAACATAAAATGTTTCGTCACTTACCATTTTAATAGAAAATGAGAAAATAAAAGCAAACAACACATTTTAGTAAGTGATTATTGAACTTAGACGCCAGCTATTGATATACCAGTGGCGATTGTGAATAATTTCATTTTAGATGCGCTAGTATGAGTCTTCCTCTTTAGTAGTTTTACTGAAACTTGTATTAAAGGATTATTTGCAACGAGAAAGCCATTAGCAAAATCCACACATTATTAAACTGTTATTGGCCTAAACATTGACCCTTATTAAGTACGGACAATGGCTAGAATATTTTATGTATATTTAATGAATATTAATCTAATTAAGGTCTGTTGTATATTAATTGATCTATACACTTGTATATTTAATATTAATTACTATAATATTATAATTGTGATCATACTGTGTAGTATATAAACTCTGGGATGAACACTAGTTCATCATCAAAGGACAAGCTGAATAAAAGCCACAAATAAGAAAACTAAAAACCCACGGCGTTTTAGCTCCAGAAATGGGTTATTTTTATCCCATAATTTGGCCCATATCAAGATCGACACATACTATTATTTTTAGGATTCTGCGGCTCTATTAAACGTCAGTCAGGGCCAAGGAGCTGTTTATGGTGCCGGTAGCGCTATTTTTGGTGCTGGTGGCGCATAAACAGCTCCGTCGGACTGTTTATGACTCCGTTCCAAAAACCCATTATTTGACGGCTCCGTCAGAGCTGTTTATGTTAAACACATTTTTGAGGAAAAATTTATCCTAAGTTTCGTATTACCTTCTCATATGAAAGGATTATGAAATTGTTCAATTCTACATCTATAATTAATGAATTATCTAGTCGACAAAGAATAGTTTTTGTTACGTACCATACAATTAAATGATCGGGCTTTTAGAATAAATTTATAACTTAGATTAGTTGTTCTGAGACATTTTTTGTAGGTTTAAACTATTATTATATAATATGTAGTGCTTATACTCACTCATTTTCAACTTATAAATGAGGGCGCTGCCAGCAAACACTATCTATTTTTCATTAACGTTTGGCGTGACGTGTGTCTTTAGGACTAAATATGTCTAGCAACAATTTTGGTAGCGAGAAATATAGAAAACTAAAATAAACATTTTTGAGTCTGGTTTTCCTAGTTAATGATTTTTGATTTCTCCAAGAAGGTATAATTTTTTTGAAATTCGTTCTCTAATTATGTACGAGTTAGACAATAGGTAAAAAATAGCCTAAGCTGATCACCAATAAATTAAGTTTTCTTCTTGCTAGTTTACATTTACAAATTAATTTCGTTAATTTCCCACTGGCAGTAGAAGAGTTTGCTGTATTTCTTTGTTTGTTATTTTGTTCCTCATGACTTTTATCAATTATTTCGGTTGTTGCAAGGAATTATATGGCATATTACATAAACCATTTTTGCAACAATAATGAATCTAAAAGTACTGCGTTATTGTTCCACTGACAAGAATTTCTAAAACATATTTCTTCATTTAAATTGATTTGTTTAGTCGCGTCTTAAATTAAACATTATAATGCTTATGCTTCAGGAAACTAATTATTTTATCGGAAATTAAGACGCAAACATTAAGTCAGACATTAACACTTTTTGTGCAAAATTTTTTGGAGAACCTATACGCCACAAGTGACAGTGTTTACCTAGTGCAGGTTAAAAATGCTTATTAGATTGGCGTTTTAACTGTACGTTATGTTCTGGCTTTGAAATTTTCTGTATGAATATTTATGTGTGGCTATTTATCTGGTCCCCAGGCACGGCTGCATAATCTTCCAGAGCCGAGAGCCTGGCTCGCAGAACATGAAGGGTCTGTGATATACGTAATGTATTTAATGGCAGAACATCGGGCAAAGCCGCCTATCCTGCCTATGTTAAAATCTCACAGAACCTGTGGAAGGTTCTGCAACCGTGTCCCCAGGTTTTTATTCTTCAAAAGCTATTTTTTCATATGAAATAATATGCTATTTTGACTCCATCCTGAAATCATCATGAAGCATTTTATTCACTGCTTTGCATAAAGACTAGAAGATAAAGTTTGCGTCAGTATCCGTTAACTTGTAACCTATTTATAGTTGGTAATGTTTACGAAATTACCTGAACTTAAGTACACATCATTTACCATCTTACTAGAAAGCAATATGGAACTAATAAGCATACGAATGTTAATTTCTTGTAAAATATTCTTTTTGTCAAATTTATACGCCGAAGATCGAAATATCACTGGCTGCTGCATAACGTATCTTGTTTGATGAGACTGATTCATATCACTTAATGAAAATTATACAGTGAAGAAACAAATTTGAGGTTTTCATTTTCATTTTTCATTTCATAACTATTCCGCTACTAGTTATCTTTGTCGGTTTATATTTGACAAACTTGTAATAAAATTTGCTACTTTTTAAAAAATGTAGGCAACTAAAATTGGTCTGTTTAAATTAATGAACAGTTTGAGCGGGTTGGCATAATATGCATCCGAACAAACAAATCCAATCCTTTCTTTAGCCTAGAAATTTACGTCCTCGACCGGTTATATATTTGATTTCCCGTTTGAGATGTTAGCTACCGTGAAGTTATCTAAATCGAAATAATGTTTTATCAAACTGCGGTAAATTGTTCCTACGAAAGCAAAAATGGTTACTTCTAAGAAAGCCATTTAACATCCAAAAATGTAAAAATCTCGAACTAAAATTACTTGGAATTATACTAGCTAATCTTTCTATCAGAAATATTTTTGCGGCGATAATTATCTGAGATATCTGATATACATCAAAGTATTTCAATGACCCATTTTATCTTCTGTGCTGCGAAAGATGCAAAAACTTGGCTAGAAGACTTAATATTTTTCAAGTAATTCCTCAAGTTAGTTTTTTCCTCTAAATAGCTTTGGCATATATATTTTATTTTTTCTTAAAAAGGGTTTATCCGCTTATGATAAATATTAGAAATACAATTGTCAAGGATTATGTTATTAGGTATATTGTATGTGAATAAATTTTTACATTGAACTTTGTGGGAGCTAACCCACAATAATGAGCATATTTCCTGTAACTTAAGTAAATTGCAATACGGGTAATGACTGAAGCCGGTAAACACGTAAATAAAATTCTATTCTATTAGGTTCGTTTACTAAAAGTCAATTTTGTTGTGTGTTGGACTAAATGTTCTAGAAAAATCGAAAGTAACAGTACATCATTTTAGTAAGGAAGGACTTGTAAGAAGTTGTTCAAACACATTTCATTGTGAACACATTTTATGAAATTTCTTTCTTTCAAAATGAAGTCGTAAAATATGGTATCCAGCGGTTAATAATAAAAACACGAAAGAAAACATTAAACTATCATTTATAATTGAAAAATTATTTTCTACTCTCATGAATACACAACCTTCACAGACTATATCACCTTGGTGTGTAACTGCGCTAAAACTTGGCATGGTTTCACGTTGCTATTTAGATTGAGGTTGTCAACGGATTATAATTACGACTTAGGTACTCTGTGGGTTATTATTCTTAGAGACATCAGAAATATCTTAGAGTATATTTACGAGTTGTATAGAGTATATCTTTTAATTTATTCGAAAATTTTCTCATGTTTTCTAAATTAGATTAGAACATACAGGTAAATATTAAATTAGTCAACCGGTCAACGATCAGTTTATCTAGACTGAAAATTACTCGGAATTTAATTGAACGGTTGTGGTAAGGAGATTACTTAAAATTAACACGTTTACTCTGATTTCAAAAGCCTTCTTTTTATAATTTTTGGGCAATTAGTTCAATAAATAGTGTAGTTCTCATTGTTTTTTCAACACTCTAAATGCATCGCTATTTCCCATAAGTAGTACTACACCTTTCCCTTTGAAATGTCTGAAATTATAATAACTTAATGGCATAATAAACTAGAGACAAACATGAACGTATCTTCATTTGGGAAAACACTAACACATGAACACAATCGGAATTTTAATATTTTTCACCAACCAGGTAACTCACCTTCTACAGGAAATGGTTTCACAAGCACTATGTTACCGGAAAAAGCAATGCAAAGTATTGTTGGGATTGTTTCTTTTATTTTTGCGTAAAATAGTTTTATCTTTAAAGTAAGTATCTCTTCTCATCCCGAAGAACTATCAAACGGAACCACAACCACATTACGTCTGCAACTTTTGTATTAACAAATAAAACTAACAAAATTTGTAACAACAGTGTTAGCTACGCGCTCTCCAATTAAGTGTTCATGTTTATCAGTATAATTTCGTTATTCAGTTCGTTTGGTGATCCTGCAGGTTCTGAAAATCTATCTTTTCAGTAAACAAGAATGTATATGAAAACTTATATTGATTCATTTTCAAGTAAATTTGAAGTTATTGAAAAAGTTGAAATTTGTGTTACATGTAGTAGAAAAAACAGCATTAAAATTAATATAAAGAGTAAACATTATACAATTTTGGTAATATGGTTTCTGTCAAATGTAGCCACCACACATTTAAATATCACTGACAACTTCATAAAATATATTGCTAGATGGGAAGGAACCCTAGAAGTGAACAATAAATATCAAATAAACATTATAGGGATAATTTATTTCAATAATCCAACAAAACTGGATTTCTACAAGTAACGTGCGTATGAAAATTGTCAGTCATATTAAAAGACAATAAAAATATATATAAACGCTAATTAGTTTAGTAAAATTCCATATTGGGTGTACCATTTTTCTATTTGTATTACAATGGCTAACAGGTACGTGTTAATTGGCCACTATTATGAATCATATTTTTTGGAAAAAAGTGACAGGGTATTTTTACACTAATGGTGAGGTGAATGCATCATCGATACAAAATTAACGAACATTTAGGTTGAATTATGAACCAATTTTGCAAAGTTTTGGTTTGTAGAATTATTTTCACAGTTTTGATTATTTTCATAGTTTTGAATTATTGCCTAGTTTTTAAATTGCTTTTAAATTTTTAAATTCATAGGCTTGAATAATTATCTAACATATCTGTCTGGTAATGAATTTTGCTAAAACTTGAGAAGGTTTCACGTAACTAATGAAATTAATGATGTAAACGAATAATAATCATAGTACAGGTTTGAAGGGGGTAATTATCCTTGTAAGTAACAAAAACTATATTTAATTAACAATTAATTCAGGTAACAACGTAGTGCACAGTGTTTTCACAATGCTTAAAATATTTACATCGTTGTCGATTTTTCCAAACATAGCTTAATTTTTTCTTATATATTCATTCAAGATTGCTAATTTGTGGTTTATCTTCAACTTTTTTCAAACAATAATTACTAATGCTCTTCGGTGAATGATCTCCTTCATGTATTGGTAATGAAAATTTATTTAGCAATACCAAATTTTTAAGTTAATTTATTTCAAGTTATCGTTCGGGCAGACAGACATACAAATGTAACCATGTCCCCTTTTCAAAATGTAACTTTAGCACATAATAAACCATGCAATGGCAGAAGTAAGTAGCCCGGCAATGCTTTACGGGGTGGTGGAAATTTTTCGAAATCAAACCGTGTACCCGTCAATCAAGCAATCAAACCCTAACCGTCAAGCGGTACCCTCAAATGGCAATCGTCAAGCGGTAACCTAAAATGGCAATCGTCAAGCGGTAACCTCAAATGGCAATTGTCAAACGGTAACTGTAAATTTCAAAATAGTGGCGGATCTGTTCATTTCTGGACTTGTCATGTCATTCTAGCATGAAATCTCAAGTTGCCCCAAAAATTTTTGAAATCGCCGTAACGGCCAAACGGAAACTGTAAATTTCAAACTAATGGCGGATTCTTTCATTTGGCAGTAAGACGAGTTGAATGATACGTCACATGCCATATGTTGTCATTTGAAATTTTCGAAGTGTTAACGGTTTTTAACGG